>CABHPP010125109.1:12403-26211 GCA_902168425.1 Peromyscus attwateri | reverse complement strand
AGTTCCTGCCTCAGACTTCCTGCCCTGACTTTCTAGGGTGACAGAGGGTGACCTGAGACTTGTAAGGTGAAATAAACTCTTTCCTCCCCGAGTTACTTGGAGCTATGGTGTTCTATCTTGTCCTAAGACAAGAGCGTTATCATGGCTCTCTTGCGGAACGTTTCTTCACTTTTCTGTAGATGGCTTCTAACCCACGCAAGCCATGAAAAGCCCAGCACTAGCGATCCGCCAAGTCTCTCTGGCGCAGGGATACGTTTCCGTTTCTCCGGGCTCCTGGCTGGCTATCAAGACCTTCGGCTCTGGCTTGGCCTGCACCGGCTCTGGAGTGGAGCCTTTTGGTGGAGCCAGATTCCCCATGTGGGTGTCCTGTTAGCTGGGAGCCACCTGCCCACTGACTCTTGGCCGCCCTTCACTTCCTGACAACTGAGCTTGTGCGGGTAACTCTCACCCTTAAGGTACTGACCCTTGGCCTATGGCAGATCTTCTCGGCCCCCATCTCTTCCCTTAACTAGTAACCCCTAGCTGCCTGGAGCTTATTGCATGCCTTTCCGCCCTCGTTTTTTAAAGATTATTTATACTGCTTTCTCTTGTTCACGCTCAGTGAGTAGCATCTAGATCAGACCGGACACAGAGAGATCTGCCTGCCTCTGCCTCCCCAGTGCTAGTATTAAAGGCATGTGCCACCACACCCACTCTTACATCTAAAAAAAAATTTGAGTTTAGCTTCCAATGATCTTGTACTTGATGGAAGTAAAAGCTAAGAGGAGGGACTTAACATGTGACCATGAAACTTAATAGGGGGCTCATATAAATGAGAACAAATTCCATTTATAGAAACATGCCATTTATATAAACTATTCCAGTAACAGTTTATCGAGCACCTACTGTGTGTCAGGGAATAGTTTGGGAGTTTAAAAACTTATTATTTAATCATCAAGACAGACTTATGTGCCTTTTTTCACTCTCTTTTAGAAAATGATAAGATGTTAAATTCATTGAACTTTGTTGCCTCTGTGTGATGGTTTGGAGGTAAGTGTTCCCCGCAGGCTCATGTGTTTGATTGAACACTGGGTCCCCAGCAGGAGGCGCTGTTGTGAGAGGTTGTGGGATTTTTTTTAAAAAAATATTTATTTATTTTATATATACATCATTCTGTCTGCATGTGTCCTTGCAGGCCAGAAGAGGGCACCAGAACTCATTACAGATGATTTTGAACCACCATGTGGTTGCTGGGAATTGAACTCAGGACCTCTGGAAGAACAGTCAGTGACTTAACCTCTGAGCCATCTCTCCAGCCCCAAGGTTGTGGGACTTTTAAGTGATGGGACCCTGCTGGAGGAGGTGGGTCTGGGGCTTGGCGGGGAGGTACTGAGAATTAGAGCCTGCCCTCTCTCCTGGCCCCTGTTTCTCAGGTTCCTGGTCCCTTTTGGTTCTGCCATCCTGTCTTCCTGGTCGTGACATGATAGACAACATCCACTCAAATGTGAGCCTAAATAAATCTTTCCTCCTCTAAACCTCTTCTAATCAGGTAGTGGGTCACAGCCATGAAAAGGGCAATCAATCCATGCTGCATGGTGTACAATAGTCAAGTGGGGTGGTGGTGGTGTACGCTCCTCATCCCAGCACTCAGGAGGCAGAGGCAGGCGAATCTCTGTGAGTTCGAGGCCAGCCTGGTCTACAGAGTGAGTTCCAGGACAGCCAGGGCCACACAGAGAAACCCTGTCTCATAAAAAAAATGAAACAACAACAAAAGTCAGTCAATATCTTGAATTCTCTCATCAGTCCTGTTATCTCTTCCATAACAAAAATAAGTATGGATTTTTTAATTTTTAAATTACATTTATTTGTTTGCTTGTTTATTGTATGTATGCGTGTGCATGAACGCACACATGTGCATGCCACAGTAAGTGTGTGCAGATCAAAGGACAGTCTACAGGAGCTGGTTTTCTCCCTGCACCCTGTGGATTCTAGGGGCCGAACTGACGTCATCAGCCTTGGCAGTCGGTGCCTTCACCCACTGAGTCTCTGTAGACGTTAATTTTAATGTGGCTTCAGCATCTTTTACTATTGATTATCTCCCAAACTCTAGAGCATTGCTTGGCAGTGAGGGCCACAGTCCGTGTGTGTTGAGAAAATGAATGAGGCTTGTTTTTACACAGGGACCTGGTTCAGGATGTGGGGGCTTACGTCTTAGCTCATTTCTTCAAAAGGGCTTTTGAAAACCTCTCATACATCTTGAGACAGTGGATTCACCATTACTTCTGTAAGAACTTGAGAGGTGAAGAAGGCAGCGGGGGTTTAATTGGATGCTGAGTGTGCACCTGAAGAACTCCACTTTCCTAACCAACTTGTAATTCTTCAGAGATTTCCCAAGTAATTGTTATTTAATGTATACCTGGATTCCCAGGGATGCTTTCAGATTTATTGATTTGATTTGATGTGTGTGTGTGTGTGAGCTTCCGCATGTCTGTATGCAGACCACAAGCATGCCTGATGCCCACGGAAGCCAGGGGAGCTCTCCTACAACTGGAGTTCCAGGGCAGTTGAGAGGTGCCTGATGTGGGTTCTGGGAACCGAACCTGGGTCCTCTGCAAGAACAGAAAGTGCCCTTAATCTTTGAGTCATCTCTCCCAGCACTAAATTTTAAAAAGAAACTGAATTATCTAAACTTTAGGATGTCAATTTAAAAATTATTACTGATTTTTCTTTCTGCACAATTCTATTCTTGTTTTAGGGACTTCAACAGTCTTCGATAGAATCATCTCACTATAAAAATAGTGAATAATGGTATTGTTGTTATTATTGTTACCTATATTTACTATGTACATTTACTATGTGTTTTAGCAGGTACAATGAAATTCAAAGCTCACAGAAACCCAATTTTATTGAGAAATCTATTGATCTTTAAGTACCAAAGAAATCTACAAGGTAGTTCTTGTGCATGACTCTAAGCATATCACTCATGTTCAGGTATAAAGATTGCATGCATGCCTTCAAAAGTGGTCTGGAATAAATGGATCTCACTACCAGTGCCTATATAATTAAAGTCTTTGAAAAAAAGATAATAAACAATGATGATAACTACTACTGAATATACTGAGATAACAATGCATGTGTTAGGGTGCTTTATTAATCCTAACTGTCAGGGAAAGAGAGATGGCTCAGCGGTTAAGTGCACTGACCTCTGTTCCAGAGGACCAGGGTTCAATTCCCAGGCCTTCAGGTGTCTGATCATGCCGGGATTAAAAAAAAAAAAATCCTGACTGTCCCCCAGATATTGAGCTTAAAGAAGATAGTGTCAAACCTACAAGACACTGAGAATACAGTCTCCTCAAGGAACACAACAAGAAAGCACATTTCACACGGTGAGGAGATGAGTGAGGCAGGACTCACAAAGGGAAGGGTGGCAACCAAAACCAACTTGGAGAAAAATATGGAACAGGCCGGGCGGCAATGGCGCACGCCTTTAATCCCAGCACTTGGGAGGCAGAGGCAGGCAGATCTCTGTGAGTTCGAGGCCAGTCTGGTCTACAGAGCTAGTTCCAGGACAGCCAGGGATACACAGAGAAACCCCTGTCTTGAAAACAAAACAAAACAAAAGGTTATTTATTTTTGCTTGTTGTTGTTTTGGTTTGGTTTGGTTTTTGTTTTGTATTGAGACTATTTCAGTGGTCCAGGCTGACCTCAAACTCACTATGTGGTCACGGCTGACCTTGAACTCCAGACCCTCCTGCCTCAGGCTCCTGAGTGCTGGGATTTCAGGTGTGAAACACAAACGCCCAGCAATCTCTTTTAAACAAATTTTGAATTCTAGTTAAAGATGTGTGTTTTGAAGTACTCAAAAGTAGATGTGAAAAAAAAAAAAAAGTAGATGTGCTAAAGACAGCAATTTATTATGGAATATGTAAAAATATTATGTTCCGTGAGCTAACCCAGGCCCAGAAAGACAAGCATGACATGTTCTCTCTTATTTGTGGATCCTAGCTCAGGTTCTTAAATGTACGTTACCTGGAATAACCACAGAAACCAGGAAAAATGGGACTGATGACCAGACGGCTAGAGGCATGAATAGATGGGTACAGCCGTCAAGGCAGATTTGGTAACTTGTTAAGGACAACATCTCGGTGGCAAGTACATAAATTGCATCCTGAAAATTTCTCTCAACTTAGCTACAGGTTTAGAAATTTCCATGTTTAAAATGTTGGAAGAAGAAAAAGGGAGAAAGAATGGGCTGAATAAAATCAGAACGTAAATTGCATCATGAGTCACAAGAGGGAAACTGAGGGGATCGTTGATGCTGACAAACTGAGTTACAGGGGCCTAAGGGTGCAAAGATAAACACTATGGGAGATGCTATCATCGATAAAAAATTGGAAAGTGGAGACGAGAGAGCAAGAATATAGAAGCTAATTTTATTTTGCACCAAAAAAAAAAGTCTAGACATTTTCTAAAAAGAGAGGGGATTGCTAGTATTTGTATGTATAAAAATGAAAAAAAATGAGGCCAAACCAGGTTATAACATTAAATATAGATGAGACTAACAAATCTAGGATAAAAGCACAATTCAATTCTATGCTTTAGAAAAGATATTTGCATGCACACTCTCAAACACAGAGACACATGCAAGCACACACACACACACACACACCAAGCGAGTTAGAAAGCTTAAAAATTTTGAAGCAGACAAAACTATACTGACCAAAAGTAAACAAAAGCAAAGTAAAGAATCAAATCTATGCTAGCAAACAAGACAAGATTCAACCACGACAGCATTAATAAGTCAAAGAGGATTCCACTAGTTCAGTGGCCGCTAGACAAGCGCACCTTGAGCATTTGCAATGTGGCTTACGTGATCAACGAACTAAATCTTAAATTGTATTCTATCAAATTAAGTTACATTGCTATTCACATTCCATTGTTCAGGGAGGATTTCTGTCATCAAAGCAACTTTTACTGGTTCCCATTTGCTTTCAGATGTCCACGGCCGCCATTCATAATGAGTTACGTCTGTCACCAGTATCTCTGTGCACAGTCACACACACCTCTGACGTGCTTGTTCATCTTTGTCAACCTGACACAGATTTAGACACATCCAGGGAGAGGGAAATCTCCAAATGGCCTCCATCAGGTTGATCTGTGAGAAGCTGTGCAGGGCAGTTTCTTGACTGCTAATTGACATCCAAGGGCCCAGCCTATTGTCTGGGTGTCACCCCTAGATAGGCTGTCTTGGGTTATATAAGAAAGCAGGGTGAGCAAGCCCTGGAGTACTGTTCCTTTGTGGTCTCTGATTCAGTGCCTGCTTGAGTTCCTGTCCTAACTTCCTTCAATCATGGACTGTGTCATAGAAGTGTAAGCCCAATCAGCCCTTTCCTTCCCAAGTTACTTTTGGCCATGGTGTTTATCAGGGCAACAGAAAGCTACGTAGATCATGACTCTAAAGTTGAACTGACGGAAAGATGCAAACACCCTATAATCAAAGATTTTAAAATCAAATTTCTCCATATAAGTAAAAAAGTAGCATGTAATAATTTTAAGTATTCAAATTAAGAAATGCAGACTGCAGGGAGACTTCGTGTACGGACCAAGTTTTAAGTCCCTAAAATATCCCTAAATATTCTCCCCTCCAAGCACATGGTTTGGATTTGCAGACCTTGAGTACATTTGGGGATGTATGCAATCCGTTTTCAGCTTTTTTAACATCTAAGGGTGGCTATTGAAAGTTTGAGTTCATGTTTCGCTGCCCTAAAAGCACATTCGTGTGCTGAGCTCACGCACCTACAACGTTGTGGTGGGAAGAGAATTAATGGAAATTTTTGAAGTGTTCTGAATTTTTAGGAAGAAAGTCACTGCATAAGCATTTCTCTTTTAGCAGAATACATGGATCCCCAAGGGTGGAAAAAAACTATTATGTCTCACTTCACCTATTCACCCTAATTAAATCCGTCAACCCCCAAGTTCACCGGAGGAACAATGCTCTTGACTCAAACGACAGCTATTTGCAAAACATTCCTTGAGACTTCCTGTCTCAAGACCTGTTGCCTGCAGAATAATCTAAATATTTGGCGCTTCAGTGGAGTCCCGGCAACAGAAGGGACAGTTACGTTGGTCTTTCTCTGCGTTAATAACCCATTGATGCGTCATACCTACCAGTGTGGGAACAAGGCAGATGGTTTACAAAGAAACAAGCACAGGACAGGACAGACCTCACCAAAGCCACAAAGTCCATATCCCCTTCCTTCTCCGATCAGCGCTCTATCCCTCATAAATACTGCCCCAAACCTCCAAGACCACAAAGCCACTTACTTCAATCTGTCCTTATGGCAGTAACTGCCCATGTCTATCCCAGTTGTCTCCGGGACTGTACAGGACCTAGACTGCTTACATGGGAAGGCTGCTTGCCCTTCGATGGTATTTTCTGGAAGTCCTAAATTATTTTTATTTTTTCAGTGTCTAACAAGAGAGGGTTTTGATGAATCATGGGTTGTAGTTGCCTGGGTAAAGCAGCAAGCAGAGTCCGGCCATCAGAAGGTGTGGTCAGATTGGTGTTTATGCTGGAGTCGCTGTTTGTTTCCCGATTCAATTCTAGGTGTCCCAGACCCCAGAGCTGGTTTCTGTTGCTGCTGTTTTGACAAAGGGTCTTACTATGCATCCTAACCTGGTCTCAAACATCTCTCTGTCTCACAGGGCCTGAGATTACAGGCATGGTTTGCCAGACTCATGGCTTTTTGTTGACCGTTAGACAAGGCTGAGAGAAAGCAGGGCTGAAGCAGAGGCATTACAAATATCCCCACAGCATGGATGTACTCGCCTGCGTTGAAGACCTTTGGGTTGTTTCTACATCTTCTTTTGAGGCTGCAGCATACCACCCACCCCTGTCTCCAGTGAGTGGTCAGTGTGTCTGTTCTTCAGCTAGCAGATGGCTAGCTCCAAGCTCTTAACCAGCCAGTTTAAGCTCTAGTTGGTGATGACAATGTCGCTCGTTTGGTAAGAAGTGAACGCCCGATATCCGTCCTAAGGGGCGGCCCTTGTGAATGGTGTATCTGCCGACATTGCCAGGACCAAAGACATCCTGTGACTTGATCATTGCACTCACATGTACATGCCTGAGCAGAAGTTCACGCTCATCATATCTTTCTACCGCCTCCTAAAATGGTGTGAAATCTCCTAAGAGATGGGTCCTGGGAACCTCTGAAAATAGGAGTCCATGGCTAATTAGTTGTAAACTCTACTCCCACCGGGAATCCCTTAAGGTTCTGTCAGTGTCTGAGAGATGGGACATCTCTGTACAATGAAGACTTTGTGGAGGGTTTCCTGTCCACTCATGCAGGGTGTGAACGGGAAGAACTGAAGTTCCTTTGCTTACAAAAACAACACAAAAGCCCGACACCCTTTTGTTTTTTTGTGGCAGTGATGAGGAAGAAGTCTACATATATTGGTGCTTTTTGAGTGTGAAGTATGTAAGAGAGATCTCACATACCCACCTGGAGGCTATGTTAATTTGGGTAATGGTGCTGGATGAAGCCTCCCAAGTAGACTCTGTTTGGAATACTGGATTTAGGCACATGGGTGTGTGGATCGATGCCTTCTCCTAGAGAAGCTTTCTGTCTGGCTTCACTCGCGAGCCACCAACAGAGCCCTCACGAATGTGAAGAGCTCAACCGTGTCCCTTTGCTTTTCCAAAATATGCATTCAGTTTTCTAGGCACAAGCTCCTTGTGCTCTGTTTTCTGTGAGTCTTAAGTGGAGTAAGGCATGTGATCAAAAGTAGGTTGTATCCTAGAATCTGAGGTGCGCGGGACAAGGGACAGTTGCTTTTCCGGAGGCTACAGAGCTTGGAGCTGGCCAATGTATAGGACAGGTCTCAGCGTCAGAACCCAGACAGATGACTTGATTCTTCTGCCAATTCACATGCCTGCATAGAGAAATCTTGGAGTGCTCATTTTTTTTTTTGTTTGTTCACTTAAGAAATGTTCATTTGAAGTTAAGTATCGGTTGGGAACTATGCTAATTAGTTCTTATGAGCAACTTGCATAACCTGGAAGGAACCTCAGCTGTGGCCATGTCTGTGAGAGACAGTCCTGACTGGAGATTGATGTTGGAGGGCCCAGCTCACTGTGGGTGGCAGTCTCTCCAGGTAGGTGGTGGGTATGGGCCATGGAAGAAATCAAGCTGAGCATGAGCCAGTGAGGAAGCCAATAAAAGGCATGATTTCTTCCTGGCCTGGCTTCCTTCAGTAATGAAATATGACCCGGAAGTGTAAGCCAAATCAACCCTTTCCTTCTCTAAATTGGTTTTGGTCAAAGTGTTTTAGCACAAAAATCAAAGAAGCAAAAAACAGGCACTATTTCAAGGTTCATCTACACATTACATCTACGCATTAAAAAGGGAAAGAAACAAACATTGTTTCTTTGTGGGGCTTACATTTGGAAAAGAGGAGACAATGACCAAGAAAGGTACTGACAGGCAATGGAAAGCGTGCTGAAGGATGCCCCACAAGCAGGCAGACCCCTGCGGAGGGTTAACGTTCCAGTTTGCATGGACATGATGGTTGAGTAAGCCCGTCAGATTTTTCCATTTGTGAACCAGGGATAATGATATCTGTGTTCAGATGCTTTGAATTCCAGGTGTGAAAAATGATCCCTGATCTGAATGCAAAGTTGTTCTCACTCCAGCATGAAAGATCTCTGGGCATTTTTGATGGTGTCACATTTCAAAAGCCTGGCACCCGAGTAGAATGACCGGCCCCACCACAGGCTCTAATCAGGAGATGCATTGGTTCTGACCCAGCTCTGCCCCCAGATGTAGATCCAAAGGCAGGGTGCTTAACCTCTTGGAACCCTAGCCTGTCCTCCTGGAAAATGATTGCAGCTCATTTAAAAAATACAATATTTTTATTAATGCTTTGAGAATAGGTGCAGATAATGTGATCATAGTCACTCCTCGTGGACCCACTCCCCAACCCTTACCCCTTCCTAACTTTGTGTCCTGTTTTTTTGTTTTGTTTGTGTGTGTGTGTGTGTGTGTGTGTGTGTGAGTGTGTGTGAGAGAGAGAGAGAGAGAGAGAGAGAGAGAGAGAGAGAGAGGGAGACCAGCCTGACCCAATTTGTGCTCCTCCTACACGGGACCATTCACTGGAACATAGGTTGACCTACCATGGGTTATATCCTTAAGGAAAACTGACTCTGCTTCCCCCAGAAGCCACCAATTGTCAACGGCTCCTCAGCTAGGGGTGAGCGCTCATGTGCCCCTCTCACTCCCGACTGGAGTGCTGACTAGATTGGTCTTTCACAGGAAAGCTCTCTCTCCCCCCCCCATCATATTATTTAAAGAAATGTCATTTCTTAAAGCAGTCTTAGCAATAGAAAAGCAATCTAAAGTTCATGGTTAGAAAAAACGTCCGGAACAAAAGCAGCTGAGGGGAGGCAAGCGTTGGCTTGGCTTACACTGGCGGCTCATATGAGAGCGTGAACTCGGTTTTGTTCATTTGTCACAACAATCTTCATACTTCACTGAATCCAAGCACGCGCTTTTTCCACACTCGCTTTTCCTGTGTATCGCATTCTCAAAAGTTGCAGGATCTCTTCCAACAGTTTTATCGCAACTTGAGCTCTTTCCTTTTTTCTTTTTTCCCCCCATATCAATATTCTTCCTGTTGCTTATCCATAAGAACCCAATATTACATAAATTATAAGTGGCAGTCACCGTCTAGCATCTATTTTGTGTGATCGTTTCTGAAACTAAGCTATCTAATGTCATCACCCTTATCTGAAATGAAAGGAAACTGGTACATTGAGGGTCGGGAAGTTTCCTTGAGTCCCACAGCGGCTAAGAACTGAGAGGCAGGCCAGGTGGTTGTGGCGCATGCCTTTAATCCCCCCTGTACTTGGGAGGCAGAACCAGGCAGATCTTTGTGAGTTCGAGGCCAGCCTGGTCTACAGAATGAGATCCAGGACAGACTCCAAAACCACACAGAGAAACCCTGTCTCGAAAAACAAACAAACAAAAAGAACTGAGAGGCTTGTCTTCTCTGAGCTCCAAACTCATAAATGCTCTTCCAGCCAGCTCAGCTGGTGTAAAGAGGGAAGCCACAGGGTGAGGGTAGGGAAAGAGAGAGGAAGGGAAGGGAAGAAAAAACACCAGAAAGAGAATAGAAAAAAAATTCAATTCAAGGACTATTATTTTCACCCTCTTCCCTTGACACAAAAATAAATATATTCAGTCCCATGGAAAGTGCACAGTATCGTAATTCATATTTATCGGCTCGGCTTTAGTGGAAACCACAGGCCTGATAAAAACAATACTTCTTGTTTTCACCGTTACAATGTTTTTATCTGGGTCTATTTAGGAAGAGGCAGGATGGAGGCAGCTCTCCAACCTTCCATTCTGAAGTTAGATACTGTGTCAAGGGCAGGGCAGGCAGCATGTGGTTCAAGGTCAAAGCCTACCCAAGACTAACCCAGAGTCTCAGGTCCCAGTGGAGGTGAAAGCTAATTCACAAATTCCGTGGCACTAAATCCTGACTCTCAACTTCTAAATAGCCCATTCTATTTTCAAGTAAGGTCAAGTTAGGAAGCTGAATTCAGGACAAGAAAGATCCAATAATATTCTTGGCTGGAAAGCCTGCCATTCATCAGCAGATCACATGCTTCCCATACTCTCTGGCTTACCTCAATTCATGACCATTTTGGGGAAGGTATGATGTCTGTCTAAAGCCTCGGCTTTGCTCCTAAGGCTCTGCTGCCCCGGCTAGGAACTGTGGTCAGTTGATCCTCTGTGAGGTAACCTCTGCAGGGGCTGCCTTAGCTCCATGATGGCTGCTGCCAAGGGACTTGACACTCAATCACATCTATCGACAAGCTGGAAGCTGCTAGATCCCTGGCTGCATGCTTCAGAAAAGTTATTTATGAGTTGCTACAACTCCAGGACTCTGTTTCATGCAAAGATTGGAAGGACAGAAACAGCTTTATTCAGAGAGACATAGAGAGCTTGGAAATAACTGTTTGGTACTTACAAATTCTTTCTGGTATGATGATCTCCGATCTGTGAACAAATAATTACACAAGTTTATTCAACTTCAAGGATCTTGCCCTCCCCTAGAGCGACTTCCATGGAGTCGCATGCCCCCACCCCTGAGCATTCTGAAATGCATGAATCTGGCAGACGGCTTCTACATCTCATTTCTTTAAGACCAGTTCGCCAAAAAATAAGCGAGGACTATTTGTCAGCTGAAGTTATGGGGTGCTATTCTTGCTCTCTGGTTTTTAAAAATAACAATTATTAATAGACATACTAATGTAGAAAGGGGGAAATCTCACTGATCCCTCACCCCTAGACAGAGAATTACAGCAACTGCTGAGAACGGAGAACTCATTCTTCCCAGGGATGAGACCCCTGGTTGGTTATCCAGCACCAAGTGGCTGGCTAGCCCTGACATCCTATACATTACAAGCAGCACTAGAGGACTCAGTATGGTGTGTGCGTGCGTGCGTGCGTGTGTGTGTGTGTGTGTGTGTGTGTGTGTGTGATAATCGAAGAAAAAAGAGATTGTGAATTTGAGAGAGAGTGTGAGGGAAGGACACGGGAGAGGTGAGGAGGAGGAGAAAAGGGAAGGGAGGAAATGATGTAATATGCCTTCATTTTAAAAAGGGTTCTCAATTCTAAAGGATACCCTTTTCTGTTTTTATTTCCATCTTAAACACTCTGAGTGTGTTGTCTAGTGTTTGTTTTTGTAGAAATGGTCTCTACGACCCTTTCACCTTGCAAATCTAAACCTCTACACCCTTTAACAAAGGTTTGGACTGCCCCTCCCCCATCCTGGTCAACCTATCATTACTGCTCTGCTTTCTAAGAGCCTGAATATTCACACAGTGCCTGTGGAGGCCAGAGAGGGACTCAGAACCCATGGCACTAGAGTTACAGATAGTTGTGAAATGCCATGTGGGTGCTGGGGATCAAACCTGGCTCCTCTGGAAGAGCAGTCAGTACTGCTTGAGTGGTCTCTCTAGCCCATGAGTACTATCAACACCTTGCTGTACATCAGACCATAAGTCAGTGGTTCTCAACCTTCCTAACGCTGAGACCCTTTAATACAGATACAGCTCCTCATGTTGTGATGACCCCCAACCATAAAATTATTTTTGTTGCTACTTCATAACTATAATTTTGCTACTGTTATGAATCATAATGTAAATATTTTGGCCTTAGGCAACCCCTGTGAAAGGGTCATTCAATCCCCCCAAGGAGCCTTGACCCAGAGGTTAAGAACCACTGGTGTAGGCCTTCCTGTATCTGGATTAGCACAGTGTTCTCACAGCTCATTTTGTAGCACGTGATAGGATTTCCTCTTTTAAAGGCCGAATAATATTCCATAATATCCATACGCTACATTTTGTTTATTTAGGGTGTGTCAACCTCTTTTAACACTGATGTGTGTGCAAATCTCTTAAAAATCCTGTTTTCAGTTATTTTGAGTAAACATCCAGATGTGGGGTGCCGGCTCACATGAAAATTCTACTTTTAAGTTTTGGGAAACTCCACACTGTGTCCTACAGCTTCTGCATGCTTTCTGTTTCCGCCACCCCCAAGTTCCCACTTCTTCGCAGCTCGCCAGCATGGCTCCTGTCTTGTGCTTGCCTGCTTTGCTCAGCTGGGTCCAGCCTAGCAGACGGGATGCAATCTTTCTTTGTGATTCTTCACTGGTTTCAGTGAAGAGCACAACAGCCAAACAATTTCAAGTAATTCAATTAAACATTCTATCAAATCAGTTACACGTTGTTGTTATCTTTATGACGTGGATTTATTCCTTGTCTAATAATAGAAAACTCTCCAGCTTTACACACACACACACACACACACACACACACACAGAGAGAGAGAGAGAGAGAGAGAGAGAGAGAGAGAGAGAGAGAAACACACAGAGAGAACACAGAAAGACAGAGAGTAAGAGACAGACAGACACACACACACACACACACACACAATCAGCACACAAAGACCTTCTGATGCGGCAATTCAACAATGACAAATACTTCTGGACACCAAGCACACCTGTGAGAAAGGTCATGGCAGCTTCCCCCACAGCCCAAAGCTAGAGACTCTGAATTCCACCTGGGGATAAATAAACTATAGGGTAGTTCCACAATGTATTGCTAAGTAGCCACGCAAAGTGAACTGCTGCTGCTGTGACCACACACATGAATTTTACACACACAATGTCAAATATAGAAGTGAGATGCAGAGTAATATGTATGACAAGAGTCCATTTGTATAAAGCTTAAAAATGGGGAAACCGTGTGGAGAGAGGTCAATATGATTCCTAGTGTTGACTAGTGGGAAGTAGAATTATTTGGGATTCACCAGGCAGTGGTGGCACACGCCTTTAATCCCAGCACTTGGGAGGCACAGGCAGGCAGATATCTGTGAGTTTGAGGCTAGCCTGGTCTACAGAGCTAGTTTCAGGATACAGGACAGCTAGGATTACCCAGTGAGACCCTGTCTTGAAATGTAAAAAAAAAGGAATTATTTATTTGGGATTCTATAAATATATCATTTCTCTATCTGGATAATAGTTGTATGAGTATATGTATATATGTGTGAAAATTAATTATATTATAAAGTAATTTAAATCTGAATGCTCTTCTTTATAAAAGTTATAACCCTGAGGAAATAAAAGCTTAGTCTTAGCAAGAGGACTCATTTGCTGTAATAAAAACATCCCTTTATATATTTAAAAGAAGCTAATATAAAAAAAATCAACTAGCAAGTGAATCTGGGAAATGTTGGAGAGAGAAAAAAAAAATCCAGGCTTAG
>CABHPP010125108.1:2877-40743 GCA_902168425.1 Peromyscus attwateri | reverse complement strand
GTCTGTCTGTCTGTCTGTCTGTCTGTCTGTCTGTCTCTGCTTACGGATTAGGAATGTAGTTCTCAGCTTCTGCTTCCATGCCTGATTGAATGCCACCATGCTTCCTGCTGTGATGATCATGGACTAAACCTCTGAAACTGTAAACAAGCTCCCAATTAAATGATTTCTCTTACAATAGTTGCCTTGGTCACGGTGTCTCTTCACAGCAATAGAAGAGTGACTAAGGCAAACTGTCTTCAAGATAGAGAATCCTGAGTTCTGAGCCCCCTGATGCTCCAGGAAGTGTAAGTCATACCCTGTTCAGTTCAGAGGCAGAGCAGCGGGCCCAAAGCTAGAACCTGAATCTCCTTGGGAGTGGTTTGGGAAGGTGACAGGACTCTTGAATAGCTCTGATTGCTAGTATCTAGGAGGGAGTCAGCCAGCCTTCTGGGGACGCTTGTCCTACCAGGTGGCCCTGGGGGAAGACACAGCTGTAAACCCCTTTTCCAGCTGTCTTCTGCCTGGGCTCCCTACAGGGAGGTGAACACCACTTGCTGTATTTGGCCCCCCCACCTTCCCTGCCCCATTTCTGGCTGCCAGGAGACCCCAGGTTCCGAGGCCACCGGAACCTTCCTACTAAGTGTCTGCTGGCCAGTGCTCCTGAGATGGAACATTTACATAACAGAACTGAGGGTAAATAAAAAGCCGAAGAAATAATTTCTAGGAAGAAACAATTGCTTGATTTAGACACGAGACCTCTGGACTCGGTGTTCTCAGCTCTTTGGTCCACGTATGACCTTCAGAGATGGATTGAAAGAGCCCAGTGGAGGGAGGGAGGGAGGGACAGGCATGCTGTGTCAGGTCTATAGACAGAGAACAATGGCTGTTTCCCTTGGAAATCAGGCACCATGGGCACTCCAAATCCGAGGAGCTCTTGTGCTGTCACTCTGCAGCCAAGGCTGGCCCACAGCAGCCTGGGGACAGAGCACAGGGGACACGCCACCCTTTCTCACAGATTGTTTTGATCTCAGCTCTCATCATCATCCCCACCCCCAACAGGTGGGAGGAAACAGAAAGAATGTTCTGTACAGCTTTGTTTAAAACCTTGGAGGAAAAAAACAACATCAGCACAGAAAGCACTGTAGAGATGGGTTATAGGCACCGGGAGGGGCAAGGCCGGTGTTGAACAGCACCAGAAAATCATCCATTGATGGCAGAGCCTAAAACACTCCCAGCCAAGCTACTGACTCGTTCATCCTTGTGTTCGGGCAGCAGGTCTGCAAGAAGGGTTGACAGGAGAGAGAGGGAGATGGTGACGCTTCTGCTTTGTTTTGGACTAGGCCACAAGAAAGCACCAAACACGTGCCATGGCTTTGTCCAGAGGACTCCCGGTCCGCATCAAGGACAGTTCAGGCCTTATTCTGAAAGCCTCCATAGCAAATAATCTACTTTCTCTGCAACTCTGGGCAATGTTTTGTCCTTTCTTCGTATTCAAAACGTAAAGCTGAGCCCCCAGAGTACATACTATATGTGTTGTTAAGTGCCTAGCATATAAAAACTAATTCTTTATTATCTCACTGAGCAAAGGAATATTAAGAGTCAGGCATGCCAGGCATTGGTGGCGCACGCCTTTAATCCCAGCACTTGGGAGGCAGAGCCAGGCAGATCTCTGTGAGTTCGAGGCCAGCCTGGGCTACCAAGTGAGCTCCAGGAAAGGCGCAAAGCTACACAGAGAAACCCTGTCTCGAAAAAAACAAACAAACAAAAAAAACAAACAAACAAAAAAAAGAGTCAGGCAGGGGCCAGGCCTGTAGCTTGAGGGAGTGGATTGGTGGGAGAATTCAGGCTGGTGTGAGGCAGTGTCATTGTCTTCCTGGTGCTGAGTACTGAGTAAGAGTTCTAATACAAGTACTGTGACCCAGGGACCTGTGTTGGGAATGAGGCATCTGGTTGTAGGGATGCTGCAGAGACCAAGGGCAGAGTTGGGGCCAAGAGAGGCCCAGTGTTCAGTCATGGGTACCTAACTAAAGGGGTTTCTAGACTCCTTGATGGAGAATTGGGGCCATACGCACCTGCTTCTGAAGCTCTAGATCCCAGTGCAACTGGAGGATTGAAGGTACATGAGCCTACATGTCAGTCAGCCAGACCCCTAACTGTTGTTTTCCCTCAGCTTAGTGGCTGCACCTAAATCTATTGACAGTTGAACTACCATCTGCAGTCCTGTGGCCCTGCAGTCATCACCCCGCCACTCAGGCTGTGGCCTGGTGGGATTTCCATTCCCTCCAGTGCTGGCTCTGTGGCTGTTGCCAAATGTAGTTTTTAACTAAGTACCTATTGTTCTATTTACCAATAAAGACTCAGGAGTCAGATGTTGGGGTGAAAACCTGATAGCTCAGAGAGGCCAAGAAGCATCCAGTTTACCTTCCTTTTTGGCCAGAGACCCAGCAAGAGAGCATCTCTCCAGCTGTCTCAAACCAAAAATACCTTGAAACTCCAAGTCCCTCCCTATTCCTTCCTGTGCATCTTCTCTCTGTCTTCCTGGCTCCTTCAGATTCCCTATGGCTGATTCCTGTCAACTAGTTGCTGGCTCCACCCCCTGTTCCAAGGTTGATTTTATTAACACAGTCTTGAGTTTTGCAGTGCGATCAAATATCCCACAACACCCAACCACTGTATGGTCATCTCTCTTCAGAGTGAACATCTTTAAGTATCTGAGAGCAACTCTGAACTGTGGTGATATATTGTGTACCCTAATAAAATTTGCCTGAAGATCAGAGAAGAGAACAAGCCACTAGATTAAACATAGAGGCCAGGCAGTGGTGTCATACACCTTTAGTCCTATCACTCGGGAGGCAGAGATATGTCTGTGAGGTCAAAGCCACCCTGGACTACATGAGATTGACTCAGTCTAGGAGAGAAAACAGAGCCAGGCAGTAGTAGCACACACCTTTAATGCCAGCACTGGGAAGCACACACGCCTTTAATCCCAGGAAGTGATGGCTGGGCAGAAAAAGGTATTTAAGGCATGAGGAGACAGGAACTAAAGGCTTTTCAGCAGAAGTGTCCCTTTCAGCTAGAGGCTTTTTCCGCTGGAGCCTTTCGGGTGAGGACACAGAGGATTCGTGGGGCTAGCCAGATGAGCTGTGGCTTGTTCCATTGTCTCTCTTATCTTTCAGCATTTACCCCAATATCTATCCCTGGGTTTTTATTATAAGACCATTTAGGAATTTGTGTTATACTGAACTTCTGATCCTTCTGCCTTTTGATAGTACTTCTGGATTGTTAACTTGATGATATCTATAATCATCTAGGAGAGGTGTAAATGGAGTTTCTTCTCTGTCCTGTCCCATTCCACAGCCACTTCCAAATAATCACTCAAAGGATTATATTAATTATAAATGCATGGCCAGTAGCTCAAGCGTATTACTAACTAGCTCTTACACTTAAATTAACCCAGAATACTTATCTATGTTTAGCCACATGGTTGGTTGTTGTGGGATGTTCTGTATGACAAATATGTTAATAAATAAAGCACTGATTGGCTGGTAGCCAGACAGGAAGTATAGGCGGGACTAACAGAGAGGAGAATTGAGGGAACAGGAAGGTGGAGCAAGAGACTGGCTGGAGCCGCCGCGAGGAGAAGCAAGATGTAAAGTACCGGTAAGCCACGAGCCACGTGGCAAAGTAGAGATTAATAGAAATGGGCTAAAATAAGAGCTAGACAATGATAGGCCTGAGCTAATGGCCAAGCAGTTTAAATAATGTAAGCATCTGTGTGTTTATTTTATGAATGGGTTCAGTCAGGAAACCAGGGACTGGCGGGACTTGGGAGCTGGAGAGAAGCTCTCCAGCAACAGTTGGTGGCTTGTTACCTCATTTTTACATGTCTTTCTTCCTCAGTGGCTGGCTGGCCTCTGCCTGGCCGCTCTCTTCCTGTCCTTAATTTTTTTTGTCCTGTCTATACTTCCTGCCTGGCTACTAGCCAATCAGCTTTATTATTAACAATGAGAGCAACACACATTCACAGTGTACAGAAGGACATCCCACAGCAGAGAGGAGTCTCTATGCATGCTTGTGGGGATTACCTTGTTTAGGTGGAAGTAGGAAGACATGCCCATTGTGGGTAGCACTATTCCCTGGGCTGAGGTCTTGGACTGTGTTAGGAGAAAGTGAGCTGCACACTAACACATATGCATTTCTTCTGCTTTCTGATTGTGGACATGATATGACAGACTACTTCAAGCTCCTGCTGCCTGACTTCATTGCCATTACAGACTGCACCCTTGAATTATGAGCCAGAACAGATCTTTTTTTTTCTTAAGTTGCTTTTGTCTGAGTGTTTTATCACAGCAATGGAGAAAAGGCACGTGCCCCCTCCTTCTGTGTGTTAGGATTACAAACATGCACCACCGCACCTAGCTCTTTGCAGTATACAGGTGGAGCCCAGAGCTTCATTCTGAGCAATCACCCAACCAGCAAAGCCACACCTCCAGCCTCCATGCTCAGCTTTAAATGTCAAATTCTTTTAACAACAGGGGATGTAGTATGCTCATCTTTGTTGTCTTGGTTCTCAGAATGTGACTGTAACTACATAGTAAATATTAGAGAGATCCCAATATAGCCAGCGCTCCTGGGAGGCTGGTGAGGAGGACCTGCTGGAAGTTCCCAGCAAAGCCTGGGGAAGAACCTCCCTGTATACCCACTCTTAGGTTTGGATAAAACCATCAGTTCCCTGAAGTGAACTGGAGAGATCCTACCAACATGCAGGCCAGCCAAACAGCTTTCTTGGAGAAGTCCTCTGAGTTACAGTTATCTTAACTCTGGAGAAGATATTTCTGGTAAGAGGGGACCTTGTTTAGAAGCAAGGCCATGGAACAAGTAATGAGTTGAATTCAGATGATGTCACACTGGAGAAAGACTGGTATTTGGAGGTGGTCATACACACAGGAGGAGGTGGCTTGTACAGATAACAGAGACACTGGTTGCCAAAGATGGCAAGCAAACCCATCAGAAACTAGGGGAGAAAACAACAATTACTCTCTCAAATTTCCTGAGGGATGCAACTCTGCCAGTTCCTTGACCTGTCTGTGGTGCTTGATCATGGCAGCTCTAACCTCCCTCCACCCTGTAGGAGGCTAAGACTGAGCTAGGGTGGGTGCCGCAAGCAAACAGGGTTAGCCGGCTGTCTTGGAAGGAAAGCATGGCAGACCTTGCTCCTGCCCTTGCTGCCCTCTCCCACCAGGGGAATGCTGGTAGTGTGGAATCCTCAATCCTCTTGTTTTTGTTCTCTGTCTGGAGCCTTCCCCCACCCCCCACCCCCATGAGCTGGGTGCAGCATGCAGTATGTCAGAATTCACCAGGAGGCCAGCTGTTATTGTGTGTTTTGCACAATTCCCACTTCGGGTCCATCTGACAGGCACACTTGCAAGACTGGAAAGATTTGTTTTGTGCTTTTAACTACCTAGAGACCTGTTCAGAAGAACTCCATAGGACTATGCTTTTTGGAATGCCAACCACATTCCTAAGCTGTCTGGAGACCCTTCACAGTCTAGACCTTCTACACAGAGTGACTGACTGAAGCCTGCAATTAATTCCCAGACATTTCTCTCAGTAGAATCCCTAGTGGTAGCGGTGGCTTTGAGTTATCAACAGAAAATGTGAGCGGAATGCAGGGGTGGGGTGGGGTGGGGGGCTAACTGTGTATTTTTGATGGCTGTTTAAACACAAATTCCATGTGTCTTAGTTAGGGTTTCTATTGCCATGACCAAAAGCAACTTGGCAAGGGTTATTTCAGCTTATAGTTCCACATCACAGCCCATTACTGAGGAAGTCAGGGCAGGAACCTGGAGGCAGGAGTGATACTTACTGGCTTGTTGCTCACAGCTTGCTCAGCCTGTTTTTCTAGTGTCAGGACCACCAGCCCAGGGATAACACCACCCACAGTGAGCTGGACCCTCCCACATCAATCATTTGGAGGCCTTTGAGATCAATTGAGAGCCCCTCTTTTTAGATGATCCTGGTCTGTGTCATATTGACAA
The DNA here is from genome assembly GCA_902168425.1 of Peromyscus attwateri. NCBI lineage: Eukaryota > Metazoa > Chordata > Mammalia > Rodentia > Cricetidae > Peromyscus > Peromyscus attwateri. The sequence goes on along the minus strand of CABHPP010125108.1, from coordinate 34,726 downwards.
AACCAAACAAACCTGCATCCAACTGGGACAACTGAAACTAGTTTGTGAGGAGATTTTGGACTTTCAGAAGATAACCAGGGAATGGGAAGGCTGAGTCCCAGGGAAGAAGCTTGATATTTGGAAGCCGATGGCTCACCCCCTGAGGTGTTCTAACAAGGACCATGAGGCATCTGATTTTGGGTTAGCAGACCCCTCATGAGGAGATGAGAAAGAAGCCCTCAGAGGAGGTGACAAGGCTCAGTGGCAGTTTAGGTTTGCAGTGCTGGGCCAGAGCCCCCTGCTGGCCATCAAGGGCTCAGCCAGAGCTCTGCTTATAACCAATGAGGACAGCGTTCATCTAATCCAGGGGCCAGGAAGGTTTCTCTCCCACCCCTCACTTGCGTTTCCCAATTCCACTGGTCATGGGTTTTTGGTGGGGTGGAGTCATTGGTGAGCTGGAACAGAGGAGCAGAGTTTTTGTTTGTTTCCATTGTAGTTACAGAAGGCTGCTACTGTCAGGGGAGGGCTCTCTCCCCCTCCCTGTGTCTCTGTTTCTTTCTTTCTGTCTCTTTGTCTCTCTGTCTGTGTCTCTCTCTGTCTCTCTGTCTCTCTCTGTCTCTCTGTCTCTCTCTGTCTCTCTCTCTCTCTCTCTCTCTCTCTCTCTCTCTCTCTTTCTCTCTCTGTAGCCTTAATGCCAAACTTAGGCAATGTGTGGGAAGTACCCCACCCCTCTCTCTTAGGGAAGAGTGGAAGAGATGTTAGATCTTGGGGTGGAAATGGCCAGTTCACAGTGTCTTTCCGGCTAGAATCCCCAGGGAAGGGAAAGGGAGAGAATGAAGAGCAAGAAGACTGCAGGGTCACCACTTATGTGACCTACATGACCAGAGAGGTCACTCTCGGGGGAAATTCAATGGATGTTTTGTGCTCTCCTCTTACTGTCTGAGAAACATTGCTAGGAATATTTTACTTTTTGTGGGGAAGGTGATGAACACTACCTGGAGAGGCTTTCAGCCATTGTCAGGGCATCAGTAAGGGCCCTTGGAGACCATCTCTTGGAACTGAAACTCACTTTAAACTGCTTGATTTAGACATACCACATTTCCATAGCTACCTGTGTGTGGACACTTTCTCTGTGGACCTGTTTGTAATCAAAGTGTTTGAGTTTGAATCATTAGCTTACCTAGAAAGCAGGCCTGCCTCCTTTGCAAAATTAGAATTAACTTCACAGGGATGAAGCCGAACAGTGGCTAAAAACATGGGTACTCTCCAGTGCCAGACTCTCTCTCTCTCTCTCTCTCTCTCTCTCTCTCTCTCTCTCTCTCTCGTGTGTGTGTGTGTGTGTGTGTGTGTGTGTGTGTGTGTGTGTGTGTGCAGCCTTAATGCCAAACTTATGCGATGTGTAGGAAGTACCCCACCCCTCTCTCTTAGGGAAGAGTGGAAGAGATGTTAGATCTTGGGGTGGAAATGACTGGTTTACAGTGTCTTCCCGGCTACAGTGTCTTCCAGGATTACAATACCAGCTTTCTCACTTGCTAGCTCTGCTGTCTAGTTGAGCTACACATCTGTGCTGTGCCTCATTTATGAAATGTGGGTGTAGGGGTCAGCAACATGGCTCAGTAGAGAGGCGTTCACAGTGCAAGCTTAGCAACCTGAATCCAAGAGACCCGCGTAGAGGTGGACGGAGAGGACTGATTCCATAGTTGTCCTCTGACTACCACACACGCTCCTTTCCTGCCACACACACAATGATGATAACAAAATAAAAAATGAAAGCAGGGATGTAAATGGCACTTACCATAAAAGGCTGCTCTGAGCATTAAAAAAAAAAAACCACTTGAACACAGTTGTTAGGAAAGAATAAGCAATAGCCATCATCATCCTCACCACAGTCACCACCATTATCATGACCGCTGGCATCACCATCATTACCATCACCACCATCACCGTCATCACCACAATTACCATCATTTTCAGAGATGCTGTGAAGTGGTGTGAGGAACAGCCTGTGTCCAGCACTGTCCACTTTATCTCTTCCAGCATCATCGAGGACTCCTACCTGGAGTGTGGACAGTAAGGTGTTCATCACTGTAGTCAGTTAAATGTCCAGGTAAAATTCTTAATACCTTTTCCTTTGTCACAGCGATAGCCAGAAGCTGCCGCTGTAAGGAGGCAGGATATCCTGGATTCTCCAGTCTGTGTGGAGCAGAGGCACACTGTTGAGGTAGGGTCAGCTATCAAAGTTTTTGTAATTACTTTAGAAGATCCTGATACACCTCAAGTTTGAGAATGAAAGAGAAACACAGGTCGGAAGGGAGAACTCTCACCTCAGCTTCCATGTGACTAGAGTCCTGCACACAGGCCAGTGCTGTTTAAGACCATGCATTCTTCTGTACTCCTTCCCACTGGTAGAGACTGAAGTATCAGTTTGCTTGGAATATTTAACAACCATTTCCTGAAAGTCAATGTGCCACCTGGAAATTTGACCAGTTACTGCTTTAAAAGATGAATCACGTAGCTGGGGAAGACAGTTCTGTGAATGAGAGTGTGTGTGGTGCAAATGTGAGGACCTGAGTTCAGATCCTAGCACTCAGGGAAAAAGCTGAGCAAGGCCACCTATACGCCTGTGACCCTAGTGCCAAGGGGGAGGGGATGACAGAGACAGGCGGATCACTGTGGCTCACTGGCCACCAGCCTAGCCAACACACAAACAAAACCAACAAAAACTCCACCCAAATAACAAAAACAATAAGCCACACACAAGCTCTACATTCAATAAGAAACCCTGTCTTAAAGGAACAAGGCAGAGAATGGTAGGAAAGGACACCCACATCTTCCTCTGGCCTTAGTGTTGTGTATGGGCAAGTACGCTCATCCTCAAACATCGCGCACACACACACACACACACACACACACACACACACACACACACACACGGGGCAGGGCGTGTTTCCAGTTGCTGGTGTGTTTGGTGTGTCTGAGCCATTGGTTCATTGCATGCTGGCTCGCTCCTTGCTTTGTCATACCTCTTCACCCCAAGGAAAGAGCACCCCTACTTCCCTAAGGCATCCTGGAGCTTTGCTCCACACACATCCCCAGGTCTGTGCTTTCCCAGCAGAGACTCAGTGAACAGCTATAGGACAAAGAAGCTGCAAAGACCCCGGCTGGCCTGGCGCGTTGTCTGGGCTCTGTTGGATCTCAGACAGGTGCCCTTTACTGTGTCTGTAGGGTCACAGCAAATCTGAGCAGATTGTTAGGACAAAGCAGGGCAACTGGCAGACAAAGTGCAGGGCTGGGTGGAAACAAGTTACTCAAGCCTTTTGCTGGGCAGAGCTGTTCCAGAGACTTGAGAACCTGTGGTCAGTAGAGGGCAGTGTTGTCTCAGCAAATATTTTAATAATTGCTTAGCCAGGCTCTGGCTGGCTTTCCAGAGCTTTGGCATGATTGCTGGAATGGACAGAGGCCAGCTGGTCTGTCCATTTGAACAAAGGCAATAAAGAAGATGGACACCTGTGTACTTACCGTCTACATCCCATATTTCCTGTATAAAGCTTTAGCTTTCCTGTCTACATCAACCCTGATGCTGGGGAGCCCACCCACCTCGGGCCAGACCTGCCGCCACTGCAAGCAATGGCATTCTTGTTCAGTAAGCATCTCTTTCATTTTGTGCTGTTTTGATTTTAGCTTTCGAGACAGGGTCTTACTTGTGACCCTCCTGCCTCTTCCTCAAGTGATAGGATTGCAGGGTGCCTCACTGTACCTGGCAGCATCTGTCTTGATGTCCATTATATGCTTGCTGTGAAGATGTGTCCGCATAGCTCCTGACCCTTTCCTTCCTGGTCTTCCCTTTCACCTCCCTTCTACCTAATTCTCTGTCCTGCCTCCATATCTGGGTGAGAGTGTGGGTGTCTGGCTCACGGGTTAGCAGGACCAGGTAGAAGACGAGGATGGTTCAAGAGACAGAGGAGATCTGTCCTGTAAGATTTTCCCATCTCAGGGGGACAGACTCACAGTAGCAGCACCCAGAGGGGCAAGGCAGAAGAGCTTTAGACACACTCTCTAGCCAGAGGGTGAAGGCAGCTGGAGTCACAGACTCAAAGCTATTGGCAAGAGGCTCTGTTATTCTTCAGGGTTTCCTTAGAGCATCCTAGGAAACATCCCCTCCATATACCCAACATCCTGCAAATATTTCCAAGAGTCACTCCTTTGGTTTCCCTGTTTGATGCTCCTTAGCCCCTCCAAAATATCTCCATGATGCCAGACAGAGTCCTTCACTTGGGGACACCAAGGCTCTGCGACTTCAGGATGAGGTCTGGGACCATTTGGACTCATCAGATGCAGGTTGCAGTCAGGTCCTCACTCTGGCTCCCTTCCAGGAAGGAGGCCATTTCCACTGCTGGGTTTTTAGGACCCAGCATGTAGGTGTGGAAGATGAGAGGGCTGTTACCAGCCTCGCTGTGTTGGCATTAGGAGATTAATGAGGCTGTTTCGATGAGGAATGTCTCTTCAGCCAAGTGCTGGCAATTAGTCAGAGCAGAGCCTGTGTGTTCTGGTCTGTCAGCTGGATCCTGGAGAAGAACACCTCAACAATGAGCTGGCACAGACGGAAGTGGAGCTCAACCCCTGCCTCAAGGCAGCAGCATGTGTCTGCAGTGGCCTTGACTAAGCCTTCTCGGCACCACCAACCTGATAGTGCTTAGAGGAAAGTCAGATGCCGCGTTGTTGACCTTCTGCCCCTACTTGGGGATACAGTAAAGCTTCTAGAAGGTTCCTGTGCTCACAGGTCACTTTGAGACTTTGCTCTCAGACCTCCCAGAAGACTGACTGCTGACACTGTTGGTCCAGGGACCATTTTGAATAGCAAGGACCCTAGTGGGGAGAGGGGAGGGAGGAAGATGGAAGCGGGGAGAGAGAGGAGGGAAGGAGTATTGTTTCGAGTGTATTATGAGTGTGTGGGTATATGAGTGTGTATGTGAGTGTGTATGAGAGTATGTGTGTATGAGTGAGTGTGAGTGTGTATGAGTGTGTGCATGCGAGCATGTGTGTGTGTATGTATGAGTGTGTGTGTATGAGTAGGTGAGTGTGTGTTTCTGTGTATGAGTGTGTGTTGAGTGATCCATGTCAGGGGTCCTATTTAAGTGCTGCCAATCTTCTGCATCTAACCATCTGACCTCCTTTATCATTTCTTCACCAGGACCTCCTTCCTTCATCAGGAAAGGGTAGCTTCTCTGCAATCCTCCCTGCAGGGAGGGACACCCTAGAGGTAAGGGGATCATCCCTTCAGCTCTGCCTGTGTGCTCATCACTAGCCAGCATCTGCCCCTTCCTGAGCCGGGCCTTCTTCCTCTGCAGAATAGGAATTTCTGTTTTTCCTTCTGTCGAACATGGATGGAGTGACGGTAAGGGAAGAATGGGTAACCTTAGTGAAGGGTGAACACCTGAGAACCTAGGAAGGGGCAGCTCCCTAGATCTTGGGCTAGAGTGAGGATGGTCAAACATTGTCCCAAAGCCCAGTCTCAGGAAGGCCATAGGGCCTGACGTTCACAATGCTTCCTCCCTGCTGCTCAGGGCCGGCCCAACTGGCTCCTCCATGTGCTTACTGTCCTCACAAGGCTGTCTCTACTTCCTCTTGTCATCCTTTTTCTGTTGCTCCTGCATCTATCATGATTTCCCAAAACAGAAACTGGGACATCCCCAACCGTGTGCAGATGGTTTGAGGGCCCTCTGGAATGCATGAAACGTTTCTGCATGCCTGTCCACAGGCAGATTCCTGGTCCTTAGTCTGTTTTTAGGTTATAGTTCTGCTGCCATGAGACAGTCAGCCAGGGTCAACATGATGTTAAGCATCCAGATATTTAGAAATGTCCAGATGGAGGGTTTAATGTTTGTAGTTGTTTGTTCTGGGCACCTGTGGACAGACACACTTCAGTAAAAACAGACATATAAATAAAGCCTGCCTGAGTTACCGAGCATATTTTCTTTGTAGCATACGGACAGGCTTTCTTTTGTTCTTCCTTCCTGTTGGCATTATTCTGATGAGTTGATTCAAGCCAGCACTGGCCCCACTTTCTACCCACTCTCCATGGAGGCTTTTCCATGGAAACAGTACCATGGCATAGCTTTCTGGAGCCATAGTGAGCAGAGTCCCTAGTCCCAATCCTCTACACATCTGTCCATCTACACACCGCCCACCCTTCCCTCCTCCCTTCCTTTCCTCACTCCTCATCTTTCCTTCACTCCATTCTGTCCTCTCCTAACTCCCATGTGCCCTGTACTATGTGACCCTTGTCTTAAACTACTGTGACTTCGTTAGCTGGGCAAGTCAGGCGGATACCTGGCTGTAAATCTGCAGCTGTACAGACCACGTTCCTGTGTGTTTCTTACAGGACCATCTCTGGCAAATCTCACCTTCTCTTCCTGGCTTCTTATTCCCTTCACTGCCTTCCCAGAGTGGGAACAGTGCTTCCTGGGGCTCATGGATCACCAGTAAAGGTCATTCTTACAAGGGGATCTTCTTGTCAAACTGAGGTGTGAGTCTGGAAAAGGAGGGCTCTGTACACAGAAATTTGTGGATGTCCTTTCCTAGTCTTCTGGAATCTTCTAAATGAGTGTCTCTTTCTAGGACAGTACCCTTCCCCATGGCCTGGGAGATCAGCCATATTCACATGAGGTGAGGTGGTGTACCTCTTCCCTCAGTGAGTCCTTCCTTGGCATCCCACCCCAGGTGGTGGCAGAAGGGCAGGGAGACAGGGCTGTTGGTTTAATTCCTTTCCAGCTGTCATCCCTCCTGGTGGGAGAAAGCAGCCTTGAGAAGGGAAGGGTTGTGGCTTTCAGAGTTTAATTAAACATATTTACAAAGTCCAGGCCCAGTTAGCCAGTGAGGGACAACGAGACAGAAGCCCGGCACTGTACTGTAAGATTAATAAACCAATTAAATAAAGACTTCGGTGGCTTGGTGGCCCCACAGGAGCAGGAGGCAGCTTTGACAGCTGCTCCGTCTTGATGATTGCCACACGTTTCAGAGGCCTAGACAGCCTGGGCTTTCCTCATTCAGGGAGAGAATACCCCAGGCTCTTGTCCTGTCTAATCTCTCACATGGCTAGTGAAGTTGTTTGCTGAGCCTGCGGGTTGGATGTCATGTTTAGTCAACTGGGACGAAAAGAAAACAAAAGCGAATTCCTCCCCCTCTAATCAAAAACAAAAACAAAAACAAAAAAAGCACCCATGTGAGTCAGTTTATCTTTTCGAGGTACACCATTCCCATAGCAGTGGAACAGGCAAGGCAGGGAATTCTAGAAGCCCAGAAAACTCTGCACAAGGGCCTCCCCGGGGTACCCACTTTCTGCAGATTGACAGTTTTCTGGTGCCGCTTGTTTGCCTCTCAACACCGCTAATGCCCACTTCTACTTCTCCCAGAATGGAATTCCTTCTTCCTATTGGTATTATTGTGATAATAGGCTCTGTGGAGTTGGTATAAACCAGCACTGGCCACACTCTCTGCCACTCTCCTTAGAGGCTCTTCCAAGGAAAGCACACCATGGTAGGAGCCATAATGTCTGTGCCCTAGTGAGTGGAGTCCCTGATCAGCTCACTATATTTGCATGTTTGCCCCTCCCGGTTGCCTGGGGCATAGTTAATAGACACTGGCCCCAATCTCACTAAAACCACAACACAAGCACATCAGCTCAGGCAGCAATGGCAGACGGGAGTGAGGCCCTTTCTGCTCAGAACTAAGAGTGACACAGTGGAAAGATACCCACAGTTCCCTGCAGGATGGAACGTGTCAGCTGGGAGCCTACACCTCTAGAGACAACAGTGTGTGCTAGTTAAGGATTCTTGTGGTTTGGACTTCAACTGTCCTCTAGAAGTTCATATGTGAAGGCTTAGTCCCTGATGGTGCTATTGAGAAGTAGTGGGAATTTCCAGAGGAAGTAGGTCATGGTGATCATCATGCCCTTGAGGGTTTATTGGAATTCATACTTTTCTTATTTCCTGGCCACTCTTGTTCCAACACACATTCTACCACAATGTTCTGCTCTCACTGCAGGCCCCAGATGACAGGGCCAAGTGAACATGGACTGAAACTGTGACACTGTGAGCCGAATTTCTCACCCCCCTCTGTGCTGTTTTTCTTGGGCACTTCGTTCCAGGGACAGAAAGTTGACTGACATGTCCTCCTTACCCTCACTCAGCCAGGTGAGCCCTGGCAGCTCAGGACTCGGGTTGTGTCAGCTGCCCTGTCTTGGTCTCAGAAGCTGCCAGATTGCTTCCATACAGATGTTGGTGAACACCCAGGGGCCTGCCAACTTCAAGGAGAGGTTCTGGGGATCTTTTCTCATTTGGAGAAAAAGACAAAGAAACAGAGGAGATAGTAATGAAGTCAATTATGCTTCATAAACTGAGAATCTATGGGAATGATATCGCATGGAGAGTTTTAGATAAACATAAATGCAGGCAGTTATGAGACAAATGCCCTACTTCCTGTCTGGAAGAAGAGAGAATGAATGGGTCAGACTGAAATGGTTCTATAGGTGCTGATCTTGGCAACTGGTAGCAAGTGTCAGTACATCTTCAGTGGGCAGGACGACACTGGAGTTCAGAACCATGGTCTTTAGTGTTCTGTCAAACTTGGTCACCTCCCAGCTGTTCAACCTTGAATATCTTTTGTGTTTTATTTCTTCTTGTCTGCAAAGCAAGGATGATATGATACCCACCTCACAGGACTGTTAAGACATGAGCAGCTTGTGCGAAGTCCTTGCTGGTCTACAGCAAGCTAGTGGCAGTGGCAGTGACATCTTCAATCTTCTAGTTACATGGGTGTTACCCCTACACATGGCAAATGGTCTTCTCTTCTCCTTCCCAAAGACCCCAATCAGTCTGTATGTAAAATTCAAGCTTGTCTGCTGTATGGGGTGGACAGATCTGTAAAGACCACATGGCCTTGGCAACTCTGCTCCATGTGGTCCCTGCTTTCTCCAAGAGAAAGCAGAGCAGCGAGGAATAAGGTGAGGGAGCAAGTTCATGAGGCCCTGGGCTAGCTCTGGACCAGGCACAGGCAGCACCATCATCCCCGCTCACTCATCCCTGGAGCATCCTAAAACTCCTCACTTTCTCAGACAGCTCAGGGAATTGAAGTCATTCCAGAGAATACAACTTCAGGGTTCTACAGCCATGGACTCTTGAGGATGGAGCCATTGTCCCTCATTAGACTAGTAATGTCAGACTGTCATATAGATCTGCAACAATACATCATCACCTACACCAAATTCTGTGAGCACAGCATTTCTTTAGCATTGGGAAATTTTAGCTATCCCAGCATCCAGAACACTGAGACAGGAGGATCACCACAAGTCTGAAACTAGCCTAGGCTACAAAGTGAATTATAGACAGCCTGGGTTCTAGGGTAAGACCTTGTCTCAAAAAATTAATATTTTATTTTATTATCTAACCTTCCAAACTCATCTTTGTATTCAATCTCCATGTTTGATCATGTTTTACTGACCAGCCAGTATGTTTTTCTTAAATAACATTATGTAACTAGAAAAAATTTTTAAAAAGATTTATTCATTTTATGAGTGTATGCCATATATGTCTGTGTACCATATGCACACAGTCTCCATGGAGGCCAGAAAAGGACATTGGATTCCATGGAACTGGGATTACAGATGGATGTAAACTAACATGTGGTTGTTGGGAACTGAATTTAGGCCATCTGAAAGAACAGCCAGTACTCTTAAGTGCTGAGCCATCTCTTCATTCCTAGAATTTTTTTAAAATTATTTTTGGTAAACAAATAAACAAGGCTGCATAAAATTATTTTTGGTAAACAAACATAAAAGTTGACATTTCGGCATTGGTGAGCACATAGTTAATTGTCTTATATAACCAGACACTTTGATAACATATGGTTTCGTAAGGTTCTAAATGCTGAACTTATATCTTGAGTGAGTGATCATGTCAACAATAATCAATGATCAAAATAAAATTAAGTATAGTATGAATTTTGCCAGTTCTAGATTAAACATTAAAAATGTATTTGGGACTGTCACTCTTAACGTTAGTTTTCTCATTGCTGTGACCAAATGCCTGACAAAGTGACTTTAGGGAAGAAGGTTTATTTATTTATTTATTTATTTATTTATTTTGGAGGGCTTATGGTTTGATATGACACAGCTCATCCCAGTGGGAGGGTGAGCAGCTGGGACTCCCACCTCTTCATATCTTAGTGGAACCAGAAGCAGAGAGGCCCACCCCACAGAGGTCCACTTCCCCCAGGGAGGCCCCACCTCTAGTAAAGATTCAACAGCCTTCCCAAAGAGCACCACCAGCTGGAAGCAGGGGTCCAAACACGTGAGCCTGTGATGGACATTTCACAATCCACAATAGCTTAAAATGACAACCCAATCAATATTGCTTATTGCTAGAATGTTAGTGTGTGCAGATTTCCAAACTCTATTAATCAAATTTTATTTATTTTTTTATAGCTGTGCCCACGCACAAAGCTAATGGGAGCAGGATATTTTATTATGGGAACTCATCAGTTACTTCATTTATGAGTTCAAGTGCCCACACCACACAATAACCTATCATTGAAGATTACTTTCTCCTTCAATTTTGTTAAAAGAGAAAATCTTCCTAAGGGACTTGTTGCCCATAATTAGAACCACTCATTTTCTTGATTTCTGGGATATACAAAAAGCCATTTCCAAAATGTATTCAAAGATTATTAATTACATCACTTAGCAGCAGTGTATCTCATTCAATTCATTAAGAAAAGTCTGGGAAATTAAAATGTTATAAATTTCAATATACTTTCCCCAATGCATTTTTTAAAAAAGTAAATGCATTTATTTTATTACACATTTTAAGTGTCAAAACCTCCAAGCTCAGATTCAGCTCATTCGATTTGTGGGAAATCCCTTGCACATAGGCATCTCTTCAGCAGAGCTTGTCTTCCTTTCTAAGCCAGTCTGAGATCCGCCTTATTTTCTGTGACAAAAAGCCTGACTTAAGGTTTTAATTCATGCCAACATTACAATATATGTTTTCAGGACTGTTATAAAAACCGTTGTAAGAGGGATTACTTCTAATCTTGTAAAAAAGATTACTGAAAGTGAAGTCCAAAATCAGGAATGACATGATGGAAATAGTCCATTTTATAATAGATTTTAAAAGCAAGGATAAATTTATAGCCTTTTCTCTGACCCAGTTGATCACAATTAAATGGCCTGTGCAGCTGCAATGGCAGTTATTTACAATAAACAAAGCATAATTGAAGATGCTCACTTTTTAAAAGTAATGCAGGTGCACATGTGTTCTGAACTTTAGAATTAGTTTCCGAAAAGAAATAGAAATTATTCCTTTAATTGGATTAGACATTGACATTCAACTAATTGTATGAAAGAGAAAAGGTATACATTGCTAGGAATAAGTGGATCCAAACACTAGCAGTTAATTTTATCGCTTGATTAATAAGAGGTGTAGAAGGACACATTTTAAACATTTTATAAGCTTAAATATCTTAGGATTCATTGCAATTGGAAAACATACCTTATTATATGATTTAATAAAACAGATTTTAATTACTTATTGAATAATGCACAGTGCATTTGAGAGAAACCACATAAAACTTTTATCTCAGTCTTAGTATAACATTTGGACTAGTGTTCCTGAAAGCCTCTGTGCCTGAGAGCTAGTGTTCTGAAATAGAACTGTGCTGTTCCAGCTGCTTGGAAATTCTTTCTTACTTTCCCTCCCTCCCTCCCTCTCTCCTCTCTTCTCCCTCTCTCTCTCTTTCCTTCTCTTTCCACCACTTCTCCCTCCCTCTACAGCATAGTTGCAGTTACTTGGGTTTCAGATATGCTCTGTGACCTGGAACAAATAACAACCTCTCTGGGCCTCCCTCTAACCTCTGCAAGGTGTGTGTTTTACACATGAGTCTGTTACCATGTGTTAGTGTGGGGCTGGGAATTGGAGAGCATAGTGTGTATGTGTAGTGGAGTTGAAGTGGAAACATGTCTGGATGTGCAGATGTATGGTGAGTGTGATGCACGTAGAGAGTAGTGAATGGGAGGATGGATCAGAAATAGAATTCCATAGGAATTTAACTAGCTCCTGTACTTTGCAGTGATGTGTGGGACCAGTAGATGTTTTTCTTGTCTCAATAGATCTGGGGCACACAATGTGCTGACTGATGGGCTCAGCATTTGGCTTTCTTGGGACATGAGGTAAATGTATTTCTTGCCTTCATGGAGCCAACAGTCTGGAATCCCACTGATAACATGGACTTCTGTCTACCAGGAGAGGCTTTGTGGTCTGGGGAACTGTAGTCGGACGTTAGTACCTATAAGTCTCACACCTTAAGGGTTTCATCCCTCAGGTAATGGTATCAGAAGGTGGAGCCTTTATGAGGTGATTAGATCATGAGGCTAAATCCATCATTAATGAGATATACTCCCATGAAAGAAGTCCAAGGGAGACCTTTGCCCTACCTGCCATGTGAGGACATGGCAGAACTGGCAGTCTGCAAGCTGGGAAGGGGACTGTCATAGTTAGAATTCTATTACTGTGATGAAATATTCGGCTTACCCTTTCACACTGTAGTCTATCACTAAAAGAAGTCAGGACAGGAACTCAAACAGGGCAGGAACCTAGAGGCAGGAGCTGATGCAGAGGCTGTGGAGGGGTGCTGCTTACTGGCTTGCTCCCCATGGCTTGCTCAGCCTGCTTTCTTACAGAACCTGGGACCACCAGCCCTAGGATGGCACCACCACAATGTGCTGAGCCCTCCCCCTCAATCACTAATTAAGAAAATGCCCTACAGGCTTGCCTAGAGCCTGATCTTATGGAGGCATTTTCTTAATTGAGGCTCAGATGACTTTAGCTTGGGTCAAGTTGACATAAAACTAGCCAGCACAGGACCCTTTGCCAGAACTCAAGTCTGCTGCACCTATATCTCAGGCTTCAGCCTTCACTATCCAGGAGAGATGTCTCTCAGTGTGTGTGTAGTGGCTGGTTGCCTGCGTGGTTTAGGATGGGGCTACCAGAGCAGAAAGTAGAGACCCCTGGTCACTTGCTGTCAAGGCCTGAGAGATGCGAAACACTGGCGGCAGAAGAGGATGGTGTCCTTCCTGCCTTGTTCTGTTCAGCACAGAAGCCGCAGTCATATATGTCTAGCTGGGGAGTCCTTGTCCCAGGTTTGTGTGCTGGGATTGTATATCATACACCAGGTTTTGAAGATGGCACAGAAGGAACGCAAGCTCATTTGGTAAGGGTCAGATGATAAAAAAGGGAACCTCTGGAAGAGATGGAGTTGTAAAAAGTATTATTAATCAGAAGCTCACCCATTTATTTATTTATTTATTTGTTTGTTTATTTATATTTATTTATTTATTTATTTTAGTGGTAGCTCCTAAAAAATTTCAGCTGTACCTGAGGCTCATGTTCTCCTTTCATCCTCCAGTGCCATCCAGGGTGATGAGAATGGTCCACGTGGAGCTCAGGCAGGTGGGGGCTCCCCAGGCATGGTGAAATGAAGGGATAGTTCATGGTTGAGTGTGGGGTTTGAGGGAGGGTTGGTAAGAGCCAAGACTGGAGAGGCCATAGTCTGCATTACAGCATTCTCAGAGTATCCTGTAATGGAGTGTGATGTATCCTGAAGTCTCAGAAAAGGGTTTAAAAAGGGGATGTGACCGGGTGGGATGTACTGTAGATATTCTACTCTGGCTTCTCTGGAAAAATGGGATGAGAAGTGTGAGCAGGACTAAAGCAGAAGGAAGAGGCAGAGGTTCTAGCTGTCTAGGTGAGGGACAGTGTCTTTGCCTGGCTGCTGTCAGTGTGGGCAGAGAGACAGGCCAGTGGAGATGGAAGAACTTACTACAGACATCAGGAGTTATTCAACAAGGAGCCCCGCAGGAACAGAGTTATTTGCCTCTGAAGCTGGTAGAAGGGCAGCAAGGAAGCTGTCCTCTCTGGACACTCACCCTCAGAAGCTCCGGAACACCAAAAGCACAGGAAGGAGCGGTGCTTTCTGAATGGAGAGAGATCTCCTGAGCGACAGGACCTTGTCAAAGTGTTAGTCATGCAGTCCTGGGCCTGTGTGGTGCCATCCCTAATGGTAGCCTTGGAGGCTGCTGCCCCGTGAAGTTTCTGGCCAGTGGGTTTAAGTTCTGCAAAGGCTGGTGCTTTGGCAGATATGTGGGCGATGAGGAAAGTGTCTGTCACGCTGGGGTCTGTCTGCTGCCCACTCCCAGCCTGTGGTATGGCAGCCTCTAGCCTTCAAATCACCAGAATTTCAAAATCAGACATGACTTGGGAGCTGTTCTTCGGTCTTCCAACCCCTTCCTTTAGCTGATCTTGTTCACATCTCAACTTTGGATTTTTTGCTTAGGATGTGAAATCAGTGACTTTCTTCTCAGACCTCAGACTCTTCTCATGTTCCACAGGCAGAAGCCTATCACTGCCTAATGGTGTCAGGCTCTCCCCACCTGGTCCTCCTCCCGGGCTCAGCTCCTGTCACTCTTTATGGGTCTCCATTCCTGCAGTCCTGCCCACTCACCTGTTCCTCTCAGACACTCTTTGGTTGTCTCAGGCCGACTCCTGCCTGCTGTCAGCTTCCCGCTCTCTCCCTGTACATCACCCATGAGTTTCCCACAGCCTAGGTAGAACTGCCACTTTCTTCCTGAATTACTCTCTTACTGTCTCTCACTGCAGTGAGTCCCAGCCTCCTTTGTCTTTTAATGGGCCTCTGTGCCAGCTCTAAACAGCCTGGTGTTTCTAGTTCTTGCTTACAGGTATATCCTCCCCTCTGTGTTGTTGAGTGTTTCAAAGACTTAGTGTTTTGTCACCTGGGGATACACAGTAAGTAGGATTCATGGAACCCTTGGGATTAAGGGTATCCTCATTTTGTATGGGGATCAGGTGCGCACGGCAGCCTGGGACAGGAGTAAAGTTGGAGGTGTGATAAGTCAGGGGTCTTGGTGACAGAACTTCAGAAGATATTAACAATCTGGAGAGTTCTGTCCCCGTGCTGATCCTGCCAAGGCACCCCATTTGCCTAGTTTGGGGCCTCCCTGCTCCAGTGGGAACGAGCAGTTGGAAATGAGTCTACCCTGGGAACATATAGGACCAGTGGAGTCTTCTTTCACATGAAACACAGCTGGATGTTTGGATATCCCCTGCATGTGCGAACCTCCTCAGCACGATTCCAGAACCCTGAAAACCAGGAGGACTGGGGGGTCTGGAATGGCTGTGTTTTGAGACATTCTGCAGACAGACAAAAGGCTAAGGCCACATGATATCTTTGTAAGGGTGCCTGCAGGACTGTACTCATGCTGGCTGAGGTACAGAAACAGGCAACAGTCTGAGGGTGTTCAGTTAGTGAAAGTACGGATACAAGCAGGGTGCTGACTGTAGACCAGGATGACATGGTCCTATAAGGGCCTGGGATACAAGATAACTAACTGGAACTTCTTAGAGAGGTCACATCTCCATAGTTGGCCTCATAGGGTGGGTGGGATGGGAGGAATAGGAATGGCTGTATCTTAGAGACAGTGTATCTATTAACCAATGCCACCAAATTCAGAGACATTATATACTGTGTTTGATAACCTCGTAGGCATTCAGGGAAGTTGCATAGCATCTGACACTCAGCTCTGGGGCCCCGGAGAATGCCCCAAAGGGTATGAAATTTTCCTTCCTGGTTCACCTGAAGAAGAAGGGAAGGAGGCTAAAGCAGAGGCTATTTAAGCATGGTTTGGGCACATCAGATGGGTTTGGGGTATTGAGCTTTAATGCACAGGCTAGACTTTCAGGCTCCATAAGTGATGTCATCCACCAGGTCATGCACTGGCTGAGTCAGAACACCCAGGGGCTTTGCTAAGAATGATTTAGTGGGGATTCTGGCTTAGCATGTCTAAAGTCATCTTCAATCATCTCCCAGGGTATCCTGCAGTCTGGTATGGGGGCCACTGTCTGGGGGAAGAGTTCAAGGAGGGCGGAAGAATGGCAGCTCACTTGGACTTCATATCATATTGTTCTTTAGAATTCACTGAAGGCATGTGAGGCCCCACTGCAAAGTGTCACTGACATGCAGGCAGAAGCCAAGGGGAAAATGTTCAGACCCACAAATGTTCCCAGTGGCCAAAGCGTTCCTCTCCTCTGTCACCCCTGTGGCATGCTATGTAGCTCAGGGTTACAGTCACACTTCAGCCAATAGCTTTCAGACTTCTCCATGCAAAATAGGCACAGAGAGGTTGTCACTGGTCACTAAGCACACACTGCTGAGTCCATCCAGAGTCATGGTCTGGGTTGGGGTAAGGCCAGGTCATCTGTAGTTCACTGCTTCTCAGATGATGATGTCTCAAGTGCAGGGACCTCACTGTGAGGATCATCGACAAAAGATAGAACCTGCATGTGTCCAGAAACCAGGAAGAATAGAAAGGAGAGAGGGCCAGAAGGAATATCTGGCCCAGCATGGCCCAGAGCTTTCTAAAATAGTGACAGATACTAAACCCCAGAACTAGAAACTTCAGACTACCAGGTAAGGTAAATCCCCCAAAGTGTACATGTGGATGCACCAGATTAAAAATGCTGAGGACCAAAGACAAGAAAACATTCAAAGGTGCCAGAGGAGAGGTTTTACTTATTTAGCAAAGAACAAAGGTAGAAATTGCAGCAGGGTCATTGTGGAAATCATGAGAGCTGAGGAGAGAAGGGTCAAGTATTTAAAGTGTTAAGAAGGTAATCACCAGCTAAGAATCTGTACTAGGGAATGATCCTACAGAAGAGGAGACTGTTTCAGGCAGACATGGGGTAAGGGAACCCATTGCCCTCGACAAAACATTAGAAATTCTTTAGAGAAAAGAAAATGACATGCTCTGGAACTCAGCTCTGCATAAAGAGAGGACAAGTACCAGGCAGGAATCACTGGAGGCAGCGCATTGTGCTCCGTTTTCTTATTCTTGTTTGATCTGACAGACAAGTGTTTGAAGGACACAGTGATGCGGATGGAGGTGTAGCTCCATGGTAGAGTTCTAGCCTACTCCTGATATGTGTGATGCCCTACGCTAGGTAGAAGAATGTAGCTCAGTTGGTAGAGTGCTTGCATAGCATGTACAAAGCCCTTGGTACCCAGCCCAAATACACTGGGCATGGTGGCATATACTCTTGTAATCCCAGTGTCAGGAGTGGGAGGCAGAAGAATCAGCCTCGGTCAGCTATATAGAAAGTTTGAGGCCATCCTAGGATACATGAGACCCTGTCTCAAAACCGAGTAACAACATAAATGAATAACAATGGTAATAATGGCAACAATGTATTGTTATATCACATGACTACAATGTGTGAATAAATGAAACAGAGGACAGAGGGTGTCAGAATAGATTAAAATCTGTTGAAACATTCCCTCTTAGAGGCTCATAAGTTGCACAGGAAAGTCATTTGACTTACCAGGGCCTTTCCAGTCCCCTTCGGTGGAGCAGCTGCCTCCAAGCCATACAGGGAACTGCAGGGACTCAGCTTCCAACCAATGGGGGTAGGCTTTCACTGATGGAGCTGTCTGAGTCACACATGCTCCGTAAGTAACCCTAATAAGGTCATGGGTTCACCAGTCTATACCATGGTGGAATTGTTTCTTTGGTCTGTGTTTGATGCCTTATCTGGGGCAAGTTGACATTTGATCATGTCTCCTCAATGCAGCAGTTGTTTACAAAACTGCACATTATATATGAAGATGAGCTAAGGGTATAGGCAAGGAAGGACATTCTGACACAATTATCCTGGGTAGAAAGTAGCAGCCATTGATACCTTCAAGAATTCATCAGTGTTTCTCTTGAGAGGAGTTCAGCTTTTTGTGCAACGATAGGATTCGGCCGGGGTTAGCAGGATTTTCAGTGAGGAAGGCCCTCTTTGATGGCTGTGCTCCAGTGTGGTCTCGGGTCTGCTCAGCTGCAGACTCGCTACGGGAGACGGTAAAAGCTGCTGGGCTCCCATGTCCAGCAGGGTCTCTTCTACCAGCCAATTCTTGTACGTTTTGGCTTTTGTTTGTGTTCCTAGGAGCCTTCCAGGAGAGCTAGAGGAGACATAACTCAGCACAGGACATGGGCGGGTGTGGCCCAGAAGAGTCAGGCAACAGGGAGTGGCAGGCATCTGCAGGGCTCACACCCAGCAGGGCCTTGAGGAGTGTGGGTGCTTCTGTGCATGCTCCTGTGCCTTTATCTCTCTTGAGCACCAGCAACTAAACAGAAAGTACAATTGTTGTGTCACCCGTGATATTAAACCCATGATTGATGGTTTGGACTGAACGGCTCAGGTGTTGGCATTCTGGAGTTTCAATAAATGGAGGCTTATGAGTTTATGTCAGACGTGTTCAGAAACGCCCTGAAGAATATGATTTCCTGAGGTGTGAAAAGACGCTTTCTGCTGTGTCTGTGCTTCCACATTCTTGTGCTGTGGCCTGTGGGGAAATGTGAGTCCCGAAGCACCAGGTTAGAGATGTGTGGGGGCAACCTTCTCAGCTAGGAGCTGTTAATATGGGCGTTGCTGCCAGACAAGGTGAAAAACTACAGTGTTTGCAATGTTTGCAAATTTATTTGGATAGGGAGATTTGAGAAAATACACTCATAAGGACACACACTCATAAGGGGACACACACACACACACACACACACACACACACAAACACGAGAAATGGCATTAGAACCTTGGTCTTTTTAGTCTGCTCAGGGCTCACTCAATTATCCCATGGCTCCTGTGGCTGTATGGTTAGGCCTGGGGACACCTTATCATCTAAAACTGGCAGGTGTGATATTGTGCTCCCCCAGAGGCCAGGATAGAAACTGTATTTTTGTTTATTTAACCTTCAATACTCATCTTCTACCTTTGGCACATAGATGATTCCAGCTGGGAGCGAGCTGGAGTGTGGACTGCAGACTCTGGACTTTGGAGCTTCCTCTCAGGGTCCCCTGAGTGAAGGCAACTCTTCTTCCAGCCTTCTCCTTCTGTCCTAAGCCCCAGCCCACATCTTCTCCAGTCCAGGGCTCAGGTATATGGCTTCTGTTATAGAATGTTGTCCTCTAGGCATGACCTGGTTCTTCCCTTTTGGGTGCTCAGCACCTGTGATTACACAAAGGAGACCCATTCACTTTCCATCGTGGAGCAGAGGAGGGGCTCCAGAGGTCTCTCCCTTCCCAAGGGATTGATAGACAGTTCACAGCTCCTGGGAGAGAGTATGCTCTTCATGGTACAGCACCCATAAGTTGATGATGCTCCTGTAAGTAACCCTACCTCAACTCATTGGTCCCCCAGGCTAGACTTGAATGGAATCCTTTCTTTGGTCTCTGGTTGGTTCCCTATCTGGGCTGAGTAGACATTTGTTTACATTTCCCCAGGAAAAGTAATGTGATATCTTTCTAAGACCTTTGGAGCTAGAGTTAGTATCCTGATTAGGAGAAGAAAAGTCCTAGCTAGGTGGTGGCGGCATATGCCTTTAATGCCAGCACTTGGGAGGCAGAGGCAGGAGGAGATCTGTGAGTTCGAGGACAGCCTGGTCTACAGAGTGAGTTCTAGGACAGCTAGAGCTACACAGAAAGACCCTGTCTCTAAAAGAGAGGGGAGAGGGGAAGTCCAAGTTTAAGCAGAACTCGTGAGCTGCAGAGGGCATGGACAGGGCGGCCTTCCAGGAGGAAGTGTGGTCATCTCAGAGGGTTTCTGGTGGTGGTGGTGTCTGTGTGTGGGGTGCCTGAGTCTCAAGTAGGTCTGGGCCAGAGGCCAACTCTGAACCTGTGGGTCTCAGACATCTCTGCATGAGTACAGAAGGCCAGCATCTCCCCTGAGGTCCTGTGGGGGTCTGGCCATGGGGCTCAAGCTGCTATCAGAGCCCAAGGCAGGACTTTAATGAATGTTAGCTCTCTTTCTTCTCTCAACTGGGATCTCTCAGCTAGCAGCCCCAGAGGGAACAATTAGGTTGTTTATCCAAACCTCAGCCACTTTGCTATGTAATTGATTTTTCATTGAGTGTATTTAGGAGAGGTTATTTACATGAATGCAGGCCCACCAGGGACAGCAGCATCCTTGTAGCAGAAGGGAGAAGCCTGGATCAAAGGGCAGGAGAGTCTGAGAGAACAGGATGGGTGAGCTTCCAGGCCTCTATAACCTAGGCTGAGATTCTGGGCAAATCTTTAACCCTTCAAACCCTGGCCTCATTTTAAAGGTGAGCAGTGTTCCCTTTAAACAGTTGCTGGGAAGGTGCTGGCCACTGAGCCAGGTGCACCATGGAATCCCCAGACCCTAGATTTCATGACTATTATTACTACCACTACCCTCCATGTGGGGGAGCTTTTCCATCCTCAGCTTGCCTACTGCTCTCCAAGGCTCAGCCTTTATTCTAAATTCTACCTCTTTCCCAAAACTTTCTCTGCGAGCCCCAGTTTTTATCCAGTCAAATTCCCACCTTCCACAAACAGCTTTGAGGATTATCTGCCACACCAGATCTTAAAACTCTTTTAAAAGTGAAATATAATTACTGTGTAATTTCCTCCCTATAGTCTTTCCAACTCCTCCCTTCCTCTCAAATTCATGGCCTCCTTTTCTTTAGTTATTATTGTTACATATATATGCATAAATATAAAGATACAACCCCCTGAGTCTGCTTAGTGTTGCTTATATGTCTATGATTTCAGGATGACCACTCAGTATTGGATAACCAGTGAGGGGGCTCAGCTCTGGGGAGGATTCATTCTCCCTCTCTCTGCAATCAGTTGGCTGTAGTTCTTTGTTTAGGGGTGGGGCCCCATAAGATTTTCCCTTTCCATGGTAGTCTATTGGTGCTGTAGGCAGCCATATTTTGAGGTATCATGGGTTTAGGTTTCCTGTCATGTCTAAGAGACACACGCTCACAGCAAATTTCCCAGTCATCTTGGCTCTTACGATCTTTACACTCCTTCTTCTGCAGCATTCCCTGGATCTTAGACGCAGGAGTTGTGTTACAGTCATATCCACAGGGGCAAGGTACCACACGGTGTGTTGTTCTCTGCATTTTGACCAGTTGTGGTTTTATGTAATGCTCTCCATCTGCTGCAAAGAGAAGAGTCTCTGATGGATGGTGAGACTGGTGCTGTGTTTTAAACCTTAGCTGTAAGCCACCGAGCTTTATTCTTCTCTGTTCCCCTTGTAGATCAGGAATCAGCCAACTCCATGTGGCCCATGGGTTAAACCTGCCCATTGCTGTTTATGTAGTCTGTAAGTTAAGAATCATACTCATAGTTTTAAATGGTTGAGGAAATCAAAAGAATACTTTGTGATACATTGTCATTGCTAGGTCACAAAGTGGCCCCCACAAATGTTAGTGCTGCTGACAATGTCCTAAAGATGGTGGCCTGGGCCTGACCCAGGCTGGATTCTTACTGTGTAAACAGGAGGAATCTTACTGGGTAAATAGAAACCTGAGCTCAGCATTCCTCAGAAACCTTGTGAGGAGGCTTCTGTTTGTCAGGAAAGCCTCCTACTTCCCTTCTTTGCTCCCTAGGGTCAGCTACCTCAGGTAAAGAGCACCTAGTTCCCAGTTAACCCAAGCAGCCTGCAACGAGTCACAGTCCCCACACTAACTCCCAGGCTGTTCTAGCCTGCAGGCCGCCTTCCACTGTTACCTGCTCCATAAAACAGACTCTACTCTTCCAGCCAAGCCACTGTTCTCTACCATCTGGGGCAGCCTGGCAGTTTATGTCCCAATAAACGGTTATCTACCCACGGAGTGGTCTATTTTGGTGGTGTCACTGTGCTCGCTTACAGTCATATGAAATTCAAACTCCCGTGTCCACACAATTCCAGTGGGCCACAGGTGCAGCCTCCGTTCACCTGCCTGTTGCTTCAGTGTGGAGTGGCGGGGTTGAGACAGACTATATGACCTGCAAGCCAAAGGTAGTTAGTATCCTGGCCTTTACAGCAAAGTGTGCTAGTCCAGATTCTGCGCTTCCAGGAGGGTGGTGTGTGCCCTTCTTGTCAGAATTTCCACAGCTCTCAGAGGAACCCTTGCAGTCTAGCAGAGAGCTTCGTCTGTTTTGTGTTGCTGGATCAGGGATGCCCGGATCAGGACCTTACAGTGTAAGAGGTTCCTTTGACTTCTGTCTGGTGACTGGGGTCCCGAGCTGACAAGGCCCCTTGGCTGCATCACAGCATGGAGGAAAAGCAGTGACGGTCTGTGTGGAGAGGCCAACAAGTGCTGGGGCCTCACTCCACACCAACCCACTCTCAGGAGAACTAAGTGCTATGAGACCCAGCCCACTCCAGGACACCAGTGTTGTGGAGCCCCAGGGCACAGCCGCCTTCCACGGAGCATCACCTCTGAAAGGTTCCACCACAGCTTCCAGCCCCTGACTGTGTGGGACAAACTCACCCAAGCCCTGCGGACCACAGGACGGACCTAAGCAGCTGGTCGCAGCTGCTCAGTCTCACCACTAGGGGGCTCTTGTCTGGTCCTGTTCCTGGTTTCCCGCTCTGTGTAGGACTCTGCCCACCTTTGGGTCTCCATAAGGGAGAACTGGGGAAGAGCAAGAGGGAGATGTGGCACCACCCAGCTCTGCCCTGTGGAAGCGTCATCTCACATCACATGGTCTGTTTATTCAGGTGTTTGTCAGTGCAGGTCTTGCACCTGGCCGGTTGTCTGTAGCTAGAGTTTTCCTGCCTGGCCCACGGTCAGGACAAATCTCTTTCACCTGCCAGTCCCACAGCCGCTCAGACCCAACCAAGTAAACACAGAGACTTATATTGCTTACAAACTGTATGGCCATGGCAGGCTTCTTACTAACTGTCCTTATATCTTAAATTAATCCATTTCTATAAATCTATACCTTGCCACATGGCTTGTGGCTTACCGGCATCTTTACATACTGCTTGTCCTGGCGGTGGCTGGCAGGCAGTGACTCCCTCTGCCTTCCTGTTCTTTTAATTCTCTGTTAGTCCCGCCTATACTTCCTGCCTAGCCACCGGCCAATCAGTGTTTTATTAGCAACACATTTGCCATACAGAACATCTCACAGCAGTTGTCTGTGCTGGAAATGAATGTGCTTAGCTCAGGCGACACTCAGCAAGCAGAAGTTCTTCTGCCACCACTGAGCTTCCTGTCTGCATGGAAGTGGGGCAGGCATTCCAAAACTTCCAGTAAGCACAGACTATGGAAATAAATTGTATTTAAATATGACCAAATGTGAAGAAAAAATTAGGGTTAGGAGACAGTACATACCAGGTTTCTTGGGTGTTTGGGAATTTGGGACCTTAGATTGGGACACCAGAAGCTTCTCTGAGGTTACATGAGTAAAACATGAGGGTATGAGGCATATGAACTGTGTTTGAAGAATGAAGAATTTAATGAGAGCAGAGAAGACAAGTGCAAAGGCCCTGTGACAGAGGCAGTGGGGGTGGGAGGTGGGGGAGAGGTGGGGAGGGAGAAAGAGACTTGCTGTGTCGAGGAACAGGACGAACAGTGTGGCTGGAGTGAGGACAGGGAGAAGGAAGGGTGCTAAGGGAGGGGAGCAGGAAGGAGAGGCAGACAATCTGAAAGGCTGTTGTTCATTGTGAGGGTTCCTCCTTTCCTCTGAAATGCTCAGTCATTTAAGGGTTTTGCACACAGAACCAAGAAGGTCTGGTTTCTACCTGTAGTGATAGTGGTGGAGGTGCTGCACAAGTAAGAACACTGACTTCAGAACCATCCTGACGACACACTTCTGTAATCCCAGCACTGGGGAGGCAGAGGCTGAGGACTTTGAATTTGTAGGCTGCCTGGACTTCACAGCTAGATCTCATTTCAAAGATCCAAAAAGACAAAACAGAACAAAACAAACAACAACAACAACAACAACCCTGGCTGGTGATCTAGCCAGCTGGTAGAATGCTTGCTTAGCATGCAGGAAACCCCAAGGTCCATCCCCAGCACTGCACTAACCTGGTCTGGTGGTGTGCACCTGTAACCCAGGAGGCAGAAGCAAGAGAATCAGTAGTTCAAGGTCACCCTTGTGTTTGAAAGAAAGCCAAGCCAGGCCAAGTCAAGCCAAGCAAAGCAGGGAACTGTCAGAAAGGCCAGTGGCACAGGACTCTATGTGTAGTGTGAGGCAGAGGTGGGATGTGTCTGAGTCTTGACAAGGTCCCCCTATTACCTGTCTTCTTGGCCTTCCTGGCAGGCATCACACAGAGCCTCAGCAATTTTCCACTAAGTGAATCCAGAGTAACTTCAGGGGCTTGGCCGGGGTTTGGTTGGGGCTCAGCTCCGGGAGGGAACCACCCAGCCCACCAGCCCATCTGTTCTCCTCTGCCGTGGTGCTGAGAACAGTGAGTGGGGCTGTCCAGGCCTGGCCAGCAGGCCCTTCTGTTTGCCTTCCCCTTGGACCCTCTGTGCAGCAGCCTGAGCGACAGACATTAATTAAAGTGTGAGGGAATGACTTCATTAGCTTCTAATGGTCACATGCTGCCAATTAAACACCTTGATGACTAGCTTCCTCAGGAGCTTAATTAGCTATTGCTCAATAATTCCAGCCCCGTGCCACCACCTGTCAGCTTAGGAGCCAAGACTTTTCTTGGATGTGCCCCCCTATTCCTTGGGAGCCAGGAGCTTGGGGAGGAGTTGGAATTGGCACATCCCTAGACCATTCTGTGGTCCTGTTGAGTATTTGAAGCTTGGTGGAAATTCCCTGATGGGCAATATTTAACTTTCTGGCTGTGTGTCTTCCATACTTTGGCAATCGGATCCTTTAGCTGAGACGCCCATCAGAGAGGAAAACCTGAATGCACATTGTGGCTTCTCCCTTCTGTAGGTCACACGAAGTCCCGTTCTTAGTTGCCTTTAGTAGCTGCAGAGCTGACTTTGTTAGGAAGGAAGGACCAGAGTTTGACAGCACCTCAGGGGACCAGCTTTGGGTCCTGCAAACTCAGCGTGAGTGGACAGAATGGAGCGGCTGCCGCAGACACAGGGCCTTAGGGTGGATGGAGTAGACACGGTGATGAACTTGGTTCCGGGACACTTGGTTTGCAGTGACAGAGCCCTGAACACAGGGCAGCCCTTTCTAGGATACACAGAGGAACAGACATTGCCCAGGGACACTGGCCAGCCTGAGGAGGATACAAAGAAATGGGAGTGGTAAAGGGAGGGGCCGGGAAACTACAAGTGCGTTCCAGGGCCTGGGCACATCTTGGCGTGATGCCTAGGAACCGTTGTCATTGTTCAGGCTGCTCCAAGATCCCATGTGAGGGGGTGGGTTACATGGTGCCGTGCAGGGCATGGCAGGGTCTGGTGCTCTGACCTACACTGCTAAGTGTGGTTCTTCATGGAGGCAGGGCTGTTCAGCGAGGTGCATAGTCCTAAAGCATTCCCTTTACTCTCCTGGCTCCCATTTCATATCGGCTCCCAGGTCACAGTTCTCTTTTTAATTTTATTTCTTTTTTGTTTTCAGACAGGGTCTCATTTTGTAACCCATGCTGGCCTCAAACTTGCGATCCTCCGGCCTCAGCCTCCTGAGTGCTGAGATCACACTATGCGTTGCTCCACGGAGTCTTGTATCCCCTCCTCTGTTTAATGTGCTTTGTAGCTACTTCACCACTAGATGGTAGGGGAAGTAATAACGTTCTGCCATCCACTCTGGGCCCAAAGAAGCCAGCAGCTGCCACTTCTCTCTGAGGGCTTCTCTTGAATCCCAGCCACCACACTGTGGGGAAGCAAGCGGGCATGGGGGCACTGACAGCTCCAGCTGAGTCCCAGCCAGCTGCCAGTGGCAAGTGCCAGACACACGCACAAGCCTTCAAACAGTTGTCTGCTCAGAGCAGAGATGGGCTACCCCCACTGACCCTGGCCACATCGCACAAAGATAAACAAAATAGATGCAGGCTGTTGACTCCAGACCTGCTTTGTGGGGTTAGTCAGATAGCTGAAGGCAGGCTCTCAGGCCTCAGAATCCATCCTAACTCCAGGGTCTCAGATCACTCTGTGGCAGCCAGGAAGCACGGCCTGGACTCACTTCCTAGAGCACAGGGCAACTCAGGGTTTGTGGAATGGATGAGTGCAGATTCCAATCAGGATAATAAGAATTCTGCCTTCATCCTGAGACCCTGTCTATCTCTGGTACCTTACTCCAGTGTTTATTATAAACTTTGATCTTGTTAACAATTTTTCTAGTGTCCATTTTTCTAGTACAATCAGGAATTTCAAAATATGGAAATGAATTCCAAGTGGAGTGCTGAGTGAGCTGAGAATGCTCAGAGCTGCCAGTACAGCCCTTTCACCACCTCACAGAATCCTGAAGGACGCGCTTTCTGTGGAGGTATGGGTGTGTGTGCCGGCGGGAGGTGGTGGGCGGGGTGGGGGTATGAGGATGAGGTGGGGTGGTGGGGTGAGGTGAGAGGTTTGGGGGTGAGGTGGGGTGGAGGGGTGGTGATGGTGGTTCATGGTTTGTTCGTACTTGTCCACTGACCCTTAGCTGAGCATGGGTTTTGCTCTTGAGTTTTGTGTTTTACTCCCCTCACTGCTGTGACGAAATAAATATCTGATAAAACCAACTTAAGGAAGGTGGGCTTCATTTTGGTTCACAGTTTGAAGATACATGTAAAGGGCTTTTTCAGACCTCCAGCCCCCAAATCATGACACAAGGACTTGTTAATTATGAAAGCTTGGCCTTAGATTAGGCTTGTTTCTAACTAGCTCTTATAACTTAAATTAACCCATTTCTATTATCTACATGCTGCCACGTGGCTCATGGCTTTTACCTCTCCTCCTGCATGTCTTGGTCACTCTGCGTCAGACTCTGCCTTTCTTCTTCCGAGACCTCTCTGTTCCCAGAAGTCCCGCCTAACCTCTTCCTGCATAGCTATTGGCCATTCAGCTTTGTATTAAACCAATCACAGTGACCCATCTTCACACAATGTAAAGGAATATTCTGCAACAGATACAGCCCATCATGGTGGGGAAATCAAATTGGCAGGAGCATGAGGCTACTGGTCACACTGTCCAGGGGCAGGAAGCAGAAAGGGGTGAAGGCTTCTGCCCAGTTTACTGCCTCCTTTTTATCCAGTCAGGACTTGGACAGGATGAGTGATGTGGGCTGGATCTGGAGACAGGCGGCGACCTGTGTGGGGAAGGCAGTGTGCTCCCTTGGAAGGGACCTGAGAACAGGATGACAATGCCTGAGGAGTATGTTGGTGAGCCTAGACTTCCAGGAGGCTCTGGGAGCTTCTCAGACTCCTTTTAAAACTGTCAGGAGGGTCTGCAGCCCAGGCCTGAAGATTGCAGCTTCTTTTGAGAGTTGGTGAACACAGCAGGAGCCATTTGACTCAAGAGCAAGAGCTCTAACCTCCTGTTTGACTTGGCCACCGGCAGCCATTGCAGCCTTCAGAGATTTCCTCCTATCATCCCCTTGTCCCTTCAGGTGCTAGAGATGGCACAATTCAGGGCACACTGCAGGCTGAGAAGCCAGGCCTCAGAAGGTAAAGCCCAGGGGAGGGACACTGCTTTTCCTCGGCCCATTCGGCCCTGTTGGAGTGTGAACAGGTGTGGACTCAGGACTGACTCCTCCAGCGACATCACTCACACTGGCTCAGCAGCAGAAGTGCTCAAATCCATCTTGTTTCTTTGAGTATTTGTTTCTTGGAGTATTGATTTTCATTATAGAAAAATTAGAAAGTCAAAAAAGAAATGATGCATGAGGTCAGCAGCTGTGATCTGGCATCTATTTATTGCTGCCTTTTCTAGCTACATAGCTAGACTGGACTGTTCTGTACCGTTCTCTCTGGTGATGCACTTGAACTCTCTCCTTTTTGATAAGTACAGATCCACATCATCATCTTTAATGGCTTCATGATAATCTCATCATGGGAACATAACATAAATTATTTAACAATTCCCTACTTGTTTGAACTTTACATTTCTCTGCCTTTTTGTTTTGCTGTTACAGGCAGGGCTGTGATAGCATTTTACACAGATCTTTGCTTACTTACTTATTTCCTCGAATATGAAGATTTTTACAGCTTCTAATGTGTATTACCCCATTACTCTCTAGAAGACCTATTCTTCCTTGTTCCCATGTTTCCATCCCTGCCAACATCAGGCATTAGAAGTCTTTTAAATCTCTGCTGTAGCTTTAGTCACATTTATTTTATTACTGCTGAGACTGAATGCTGCCATCTGCATCTCTTTTCTCATGGTTTGCTTTTTTGTCTTACTTTGCCATTTTACCCCTGTGGTGTATATATTAGTTTCTTACTGTCTCCATAACCAATTTACTAAAAACTGCATGATATAAAACAGCAGATATGTATTGCCTCCTGGTTCTGGAGGCCAGTCTGAAATTAAGGTGCGGGCAGAGCCATACTCGCTCTGAAGTTGTTGAAGGCAATGCTTGCTTCTTCCTAGCTTCAGTGACCCACTTTTTCTGTGCAACCTTGTCCTCTGTTTCACGTGGCCACCTTCCCCATGCTTGTCTGAGTGCTTTGTGTAAGGACAGTATTCACTTTGTTTAAGATGTAGTCTAATCTACTGACTCATTTCAGCTTGGTTATTTGGCAAAGACAAAGTAAGGCTTCAGCCACGGGTCCTAGGGTGCTAGGATTTTAGTGTCTTTCATGAGCTTCAGCTCTCACTAGTGTGCTGTCTTTTCTTACAAGTTAGTAATCATTTCACTCATGTCTTTTTGGATCGTTTGGTTCATATCTGCCCCAGAAAAGTCCAGAGAAGGCATGTGAGCCCTGAGGCATGTGGGTCTCATCACCCAGTGTTCTTGGAGGAAATGAAGAGTGGAGGAGGAGAAGAAGAAGAAGGGATGCTGTCTGCTGAGGGCTGTTTTTTTCTTTCCCAGCAGCTTTCCCAGTATATCTGAGAGTCAGATTGGAAGGTGGATGACTATCAGGGTAGGAGAGGCTGAGCCCATAAGGACCATGAATGACTCACAGCCAGGTAAATAGAGGCTAGTTGTGGCGGAGCTTTGAGGTAAAGCAGTTGTCTAGCATGCATGAGGCCCTGGGTTTAATCTCTAGGACTGAAAAAAAGAAAAGGTTAAATGAATGATCTCTTTGGTTATGGAGGCGGGGGGATCTAAGCCCATTGGAACTTTCTGAGTTCATACGAGGCTATTTTGAGTACTCACTTCCTTCCTCAAACTTGGTAGGTACCTGAGGGTAATCTTGAACTCCTGATCCTCCTGCCTCTGTGATTATTGGCATGTACCAGCATGCCTGGTTTTATGCAGTGTTGGGGGACTGAACTATGTCCTCATGTGTAGCTAGAGTTTTCCTGCCTGGCCCACAGTCAGGACAAATCTCTGTCACCAGCCAGTCCCACAGCCGCTCAGACCCAACCAAATAAACACAGAGACTTATATTGCTTACAAACTGTATGGCCGTGGCAGGCTTCTTGCTAACTGTTCTTATATCTTAAATTAATTCATTTCTATAAATCTATACCTTGCCACGTGGCTCGTGGCTTACCGGCATCTTCACATGCTGCTTGTCATGGCGGTGGCTGGCAGGCAGTGACTCCCTCTGCCTTCCTGTTCTTTTAATTCTCCTCTCTGTTAGTCCTGCCTATACTTCCTGCCTGGCCACTGGTCAATCAGTATTTTATTTATTGACCAATCAGAGCAACAGATTTGACATACAGACCATCCCACAGCACCCATGCATGCCAGATGAGCACTCTATTGACCAAGCCACATCCCTAGCCCCCATAAACATTTCCTGAAAGCATCTCTTAAATGCATCTCAGGCACTTGGGCACTGCAATGGACTTTTAGTCTAGAACTTAAAGGTCCTTTGCCTTGCAATGGCTTGGGTTCATGGTAAGAAGCAGAATGCTTCCATACTAGGAAGACCCCTTCAGTCCTCCTATCCCTCTGTGCAAGTTTCCTTCTTAGACACAAATTTCCAGGTGAGCAGTGGTCTGGAGGAAGTTTCCTTAGGGGCTCAAACCCAGAGCCTCTCCTGCACCCATGCCTTGAGGAATAGATCTGCAGAGTCAAGAATGTCCAGGGGCCCTGAAAAGAGGGAGGACTTGTCCAAGGTGGCCTGTGGTGGGGTAGTCTATGACAGGGGTAGTCAGCCCCCTAACAGCCCCCAGAGGCAAGAAGCACTGGGGGCAGCTCAACCTATACCTTTTATTAAGTTGGCAAATAGCTGCAGGCACAGCAGAGAATTGGTGTGAAGCACCCCACACCCACAGCCAGCAGGTTCAGGATGGAATTCTGGCTTCAGTACAAGCATCTCCTGAAGCTAAATGCCCACCACCATGAAAATGTCGAAGGAGAAAACTGAGTTCAAAAGAAAATAGAGGCTTGATTCAGAGCTCAGATCTGCCATTTCCTAGCTGGGCAGTGTGAGTTAATTCTTTTAATCTCTTAGATTTCAACTTCTGCTTTGTAAAAGTGAGATGATGTTCTGGGAGCAGTTGGAGGTGAAAATAACACATTGTGTGAGGAACTGGGGTCTGGCACAGGGCAGGTGCCAAGTGAGTATGAATCTCTTTCTTCCTTATGGAGTCCTTATTCAATTTACTATGACATGAATGATATGCAGAGCGACTTTTCCTGTTAGAGTCTTCCATCCTGCTAGTCAAAACTCTGAAATTCTATGTCTTCACAGACACTTCCTACAGATATGCCTTTGATATTTCTGCTTCTGCATGAGCAGAAATTAGCATCTCTTTGACCCAAGAGGTCCTGGGTGACATGGGGAGGTCAGATGTAATGGGGGAAGATAGAGTGAGACAGAGCACAGGTCGTCTCTGGGAGGCAGTGGGACCAGCTTCCCGAAAAAGCCTGTAGAGACCACTGAGCAGGTGCAACAGTTGACTCCTCCTTGGGAAGGTTGTGTTGTTGGTTGTGTAGGCCATCTGATTGCTTGTCTAGGAAAATGGTGACCTGAGCATCCTGGAAGCGTGCGTGCGTGCGTGCGTGTGTGTGTGTGTGTGTGTGTGTGTGTGTGTGTGTAAGGAGACATGATCTGCTTCATGTGAAGAATAAGAGGGTCGTCTTGGTGGGGAGCAGTTCAGCTTCCTGATCTAGACAGACAGTGAAGTAATCAGTATGAAGGGAACTTGTCAGAAAGAGAGGCTCTAGGGGCAGGAGCAGAATCAAGGAAGGCAGAAGTGTAGGTTCACAGCTCCAGATAGTAGCATTTCGATGGTCCTTATGGAGGTGTTTTGTAGAGCGGGTGTAGCTGGGGGCACAGCTGGGTAGTGGGCCCTAGGACTTTCCTCTAGGTAATTCTTTATGGTACTGGGTACTCAGTGTCAGGAGCTAAGCTCAGCCCCCAGGAGCACTAGCCCCTTAAAACCCCAATCTTTGAAGGATTAGACATTTTCATGATGGGGGAATGGGATATCACAAGGAGTCCCTAGGCTTTCTCCCCAGGGGGTTCATATATTTGGAGATGAAGACTGAATCATATGTGTGGGATAAGAGAACATGCTGTTTGTTCCATGGCATTCAGTGTGTGATTCATTTGACATGGAGAATAAAACCTGGCTGAATAATAAGAAAATACAAGCCCCCGAGGGTTTGACATAAAGCCTTGTAATCATGGTCCAACCATAAATTAGCACCCATAATGAGAGTGAAAATTTACCCTGAATTTGTGAAAGTCTTTTTTTTTTTCCCAACTGAGTTTAAATGCTTTCCATAAATCCCAAATATTTTAGGGCTGTAAAGATGATTAACCACCTGAAATGTAGCTCCCTGGGACATATAAAGAAAAATACCAAGACCTTTCTTAAACAAAGTCCATGAGTGAGGACTAAGTTATGGTACCTTTGAAGGGTGAGGTTCTCTCTTCCCCCATGAGGTCAGAAGGAAATGGAGAGAAAGGGAATCAACTGGAAAATGACCCTCATGCTTGGCCATTGTTTTTTTTTT
>CABHPP010125107.1:18413-44118 GCA_902168425.1 Peromyscus attwateri | reverse complement strand
TACACACTATCCCTCAGTTGTCCTCTGACTTCCCCATGTGTATATACACATGCACACATACTACACACTATCCCTCAGTTGTCCTCTGACTTCCATATGTGTATATACACATGCACACATACTACACACTATCCCCTCAATTGTCCTCTGACTTCCCCATGTGTATACGTGAATGCACACATACTACACACAAATAAATAAATAAATATTAAAGGAAACCAGCAAAATACTGCTTTCAATTAGTTGTAAAACACCAAGAAAGGCTTTGCCTTATCATGCACACAACTCATGAAACTCTGGGTTGACTCACTTCATTATCTTGAAGACAGAGTAGAGACTCACTGAATAAAAGGATAAACAGAAGCACAGTTTATTTGATATGTTGATTCAATAGGCAATACACAGAATTACCATAAAAACTCAATTAAAATGCCTTGGGAATAAATTTTCTTTAAAATGAAGCTGGCTAAAGGGTTTTTTTTAAGCCTTTATGAATAAGGAAAATGTGCTGTCAGGGTTTATAAAGATACATTTTTTCTACTCAGCCAAGCACATATGGGACTGTGAACAATCTGAAGATCTCCCTCCACTCCAGGCAACATCCCTCTCTCTCACATGTCCTCACCTCCCAGCTCATTTTTGTCTCATTCCCCTTTTCAACCACTGAAGAGACTCTAGCCAGTCAGAACACAGCAACCATGGCTCTGGCAGGCCTTGCCCTTCCCCCATTCCCTCTTCCTTGCTAAAAAATCTTTCGATTACATTCCTAAAGCTAGCCACCAAGGTCTATTCCTTTATTTGGCCACTCGCTCCTCCTGAGGCTGACCACCAAGATTCAGCTATCAAAGTCCAGCAATCAAAAGCCTCCTCTGGCTGCCCTAATTAACATCCTCAATTAAAATTAATTACCTCATCCTAACATGGGGTTTCCCCTTTTACCTTTACAAACTGCCATTTGCCTACGGGCCATGTCTGTCTCCTTTCTATCCAGAGGCAGTCATTTGTTCCTCCAGGACAAATATTCCTGCTCCCTTCCCCTTGTTCCCTTCTCCTTCTCCCTCATCCTCTATCTCCTGTTTTTGTCTCTTATCCCCTACCCTTTGTCCCCCTGGGAAAAATAAATCTCCTTTGTGCTAAGAATTGGTCTTGGGGTGTGTTGTGCAGAATACTGGTCCCTTCAAGCATCTCTTATCACTTCAAAACTAGGGATGGAGTAGGAACCGTCATCACTCATGTTCAGTACGTCCTCCAGCTCATTTCGAGGAAGGGCACAGGCTAAACTATCCAGCAAAGGACACAACTACTGTGCAGCTAACCCTGCAGGACACCTATCCATCATCAACCCCTTTGTTTGGAGTCCAGCACTTCCGTCCATCTGTCTGGGCAGTTTCTGGTACAGGAAAGCCACTGGCATGAGAAACAAAACCTGCCAAGAGGGACCCAGGAACCCATCATGCTCTAGCTGCTATCTGTGCCAAGACATCCTTCCAGGCTTTGTTTATAATAGCAGGAAGGCTCGGATGGTGCCAACAGCAGGAACTTCATTGTGGGAGCAGATGCGAAACATTTATAACACGTTAATGGATGGTGAGCGCTGATCCAAGCTGACAGTGGGGTGGGGGCAGGGCAGAGTGGAGCTCAGGAGCCTAACTGGGTCCCATTAGTTGGTTTTGTACAGATGTGCATCTAGGTTTTTTTTCTTTTATAACTTTAAATAGATTTTTTAATCAAGCAGTAAATAATCTGTGGTCTGCAAATTACATGGAATTCAGCTCCCATGTCTATAATGAAGGTCTTTTGGAACTCAATCATGCTCATTTGTCTAGGGCTGATTTGTAATAAAGACCTTCAGATGGCTAACCAAGCCTAAACATTTGTCACCTGGTCTTCGAAAAAAGCATTTGCCAGCCCTTGTTATAAACATTGGGACCTCACAACAACAACAACATGGGTTAAAAACACACAGTTCTCCCTAACCAAAAATGAAAATCCCAGTGTTTCACTCTTTGGACAACACCATGGCTCTCTGTAAGTGTTCAGAGTGTTTACCCAAGTGTTGTGATGATATTACAGATTCCCAGGCATTTAAATGGACAAACTATCCTGGAAATGCTATACTGAATGGAATGCTTCCACCAGCCTACAATCTCACTGAAGTCCCCTTCTCCTTTCCCCTGCCAGCTACTGTCACAGTGTCCCATGTGCCCAGCCAAGTGTTTCTGTGCCCATTTCCTATGTTGTCTGAAAGCAAACTTCAGGTGGGGCCTTCCATATATTCAGATAGAAAAGATTGCCTATAACTTGGATGAACTATAGATCTAGGTTGTGTTTGGTAAGCATTCTGCTCCTTTTTCCTTTCAAAGAACCACATTAACACAGCAGAGTCTGGCTTTTCCATTTGAAGACCACAGCTCCTTTCCCATAACAAGCTCATTTTAAATATTAACAAACCCTGGAGTAAAGAGGTTAACCACATTCACATTAACCAGTGTCCTGGGATTTGAATTCAATAGTATACAGTCTATGCTCTAAATTTACACCTTATAGAAAACTTAGGTATGCAGAGGAGTACCTATTTCCAGATGTTTTGCCTTTTCTATGATTTCCATAGAGTAGCTGTTGCATGTGACAAAGGTAGACAGTGTAAATTTGGGTCAACTATATTTCTGTATAATTTCTATAGTAGTACATGTTATATCATATATATATATTACTCAAAAATCTTCTTTATATTCTTATTAGCCAAATCAAGATGGATATTTTATAACTCTATTTTTTAATGCACTAAAAACTAAAAGGGAATTCACTAGGACATTAATAATGATTTGTAGTGGTAGGAAAATAGATAATACTTGTTGGGGTTCATTTTTTCCTAATGAAGGTGCATTGATTTTTACTTATATTTGACTAGGGGTGTTGCACGGTGTTCTAACAAGAAAACAAATTCATTCCATAGTAGAACATGAAAAATAGCTGGGATCCTCATCCTGATCCAGTCTTTCTCAAGAACTTCTCTGTGGGTCAGTATCCAACTATGCCAGAGAGGCATGCTTTAAGAGAACGGTACAGACACAAGCACCATTTCAGTCAGCATGGGTGAGGAGGATGTCTTTGGCGGGGCGGGGCGGGGTGGAAAGGAGGGAGGGAGGAAGGGAGGGAGGAAGAGCGAGAGCGAGAGAGAGACCTATAGGATCACCACCCTCACCATAAGAACAATTCCAGATCTTCAGGCCTCTTGACTTGGGCTGCACCAGGATGTTTGCTCAATTTGCCTGACCTGCCAGGGTACCAGCCAAGAGAGCATGGAGGGACCAAGATCCTGTACCTGTATCCTGACCCTTTCAGCTGGCCTCTCCTGACAGCTTAGACCACACTTCACAGCTGGTCCAAGTAATCAGAACTGTAGGCTCAGGGCTCCAGCCTGAGCTAGCACTTGAATACTGACAGTGCAATCCTAGTTCAGTCTCCAGGAATGGCCTGGCAGTGCTGGAAACTGACAACAGGCTCCTGATGTGGCTTTCCAACTCCAGTGCTCTCCAACTTACAAATACACGGGGTTCCACGAGCATGCAGAGTGAAGCAGCTGAACCATCAATAGCCACCCATTTTAGTTCAACCTAAGAAGCCCTAAATACAAGGAACCACCCCTGTGGCCTCGAAGGCTGAAAGGCCACGGCTGTCGGGAGAAGCTGAAACAACTCTAGAGGGAATCAGTCAGGCTCGTGAGTAACAGACCAGAGAGATGGCCAGAGTTTTAGTTTGAACATCGGAATAGATTTAAAGTAACCTTTCCAACTGCACTTGCGCTACCACACTATAAAACTAGCATTATAGGAGGAAGGCCTCCAAGTTCTGTCTTGTGGGCACGGCATGGCTATTGCACTCATGGACTCACTGCAGCTGTGGCTACCTGCACAGTGCTTGCACAAGAGTGGGCCCACCAATATTCAGTCGTGGTGGAGAGGGGTTTCACGGGTCTCTCGTGGCTAATCTTGGTTGTCAGCTGGACATTCCTAGGTAGACAGAATCTCGATTGAAGGACTGCCTCCAACAGGTCAGTCTGTGGGCACATCTGTGGGGAATTTTCTTGATTGCTAATTGATGTAGAAGGGCTTAGCCCACTATGGGCAGAACCATACCTTGGCAGGTGGGCATGAGCTGTGTAAGAAAGGAAGTTGACTGTTAGCTTGAGAACCAGACCCCGATTTCTGCTCCAGTTACTGTTTCGAGTTCCTGCCCTGGCTTCTCCCCAAGGTGGACTGTAAGCCTGAAAGCTGAAGTAAACCCTTCCCTCCCAGCTTGGTTTGGCTCAGCATTTTTATCGTGGCAACAGAACTAATCTAGGACAAGGTCCAATCCCTCCCTAAGACCTACTGGCAGCTGATGGCTGCTAAAGGAAAGAGAACAGCCACTGGCGAGTCAGACACGGTCCAATGGGCAGTGTCATACTCTGCTCACTCTGGCATCCCTGTTAAAACTTGTGAATTACAAAATAAAAGGACATGATGGTGGGAGAGGGGCTTGTTGGGAAAGGGGGGTAGATAAAAAGGATGCGAAAAGCTGGAGGTGGGAGATGAGTGTCACCTGAATGGATTATATACATGTAAGAAATTGTCAAAGACTAAATTAAAAACAACAGCAACAAAGAAACACTAGCAAACAGAAGCAAGGCTAGCAGTTTTGTTTCAGCCCATAAAAATCTGCCCCGCCACACATAGAGCCTTGTAGCTTCCTTAGCCTAGAGGAAGGACCGGGAACAACTACCAATAACAAAAGCAATAAATCCCCCAACAGAATGAGAAATGTTGGAAATGTTAAGTAAATACCATGGAGATACCAAGTGGCCCCTAACCTTAGCAAATGGTTTAAATAGAATCAAGAATTACTATTTGCTTTAGAGCTTTTGTTGTTCTGATGACCCTCATGTGACATGGTCCCAGGCAGAACAGAAGTAGCCATGGATCTGGGCCTGAAATGAGGCAGTACAAACTAGAAGGGGTCAGAGAAGGTCTGAAAAATCCACAAACGCCCATCTGAGCACCCATAGACTTAGTTCTCAGTTGTACAGGAGGGAGCTTCATTGGAACTCGAGGCTCAAGGTTGGAGAAAGAGGGCTTTACTAAGACCTTTGGGGAAAGAGGGCTTTACTAAGACCTGAGTGAGAGTTTTGGCACAGCTGAGTTTATTAAGGCGCTTTGAACAAGGTTCTCTCTTTGTAGAATGTTTCACCACTGTTTTCCAAACATCAACAGTAATAGTTGATATTACTGTTCAAATACAGAATGCAACAAGAGATACAGTTTTCCATATCCCTTTGGGTAGAGCAGAGACCACGTGGACCTAAGCATGTGTGTGTGTGTGTGTGTGTGTGTGTGTGTGTGTGTGTGTATTTTCATGTGTTCATCTGCAGGCAAGAGCATTTAGAAATGGTAGGCAGAGTAGGCACCAGGTGGCTCACTGCAGTACTGGAAAGAAGGTAGCGTATGAAGAGGAAAATGGCCGTATCTGATGGCACAAAGGAGGAGAGGCTATGTTAAAAGAATGTGAAATGAACAGCAGTTCGTGATGGGAATATATATATATATATATATTATATAATGTATATATGTGTGTGTATATGTGTTAGATAGGATCTGCATATGTGCACATACTATCTAATACATATACACACACATGCTTGTGATATGTTGAAAGCAAAGAAGCAAGCTTTTGTGTGACATACAAACTGGAGGTATAGAGAAACAGACAGAACAAAGCCAACAGTGGCTTTTTGTGTGTCCTCGAGCTGCACCTGCCAGAGGGGGCACCACATGGGATGTGTGCAGAGCACATGCAGCGCAGTCCAGGGCAAGGCATGGCGGGAGGAGAAAGGAGAGCCCCCTCTCTTAGAGTCCAGCTGACTTTTTTTTTTAAACTACAAAAACTTCTCACAAGTAGGCATTACAATAATTAAATCGCACAGAAAAATTACTTTAAATTAGTCTTCCGGCTCTAAATGGATAATGTTACTGTAACATGCAGTTAGCAAGAGAAATTCTCTCAATTTTGCCACAGTCATCTTTCAAAGTATGGAAACCTGGAGGAGAATAATACCCACCAGTGGTAGAAACAAGTAAAGGAAGAAAACCAGAGGGCTGGCTATCACCCGCAGCCATCTTGTTCCTCTTCCTTAGTTACCAAAAAAGTCAACTTTGAAGGAAGTTTGAGTAGTGAGCATAAACACCACCACTGGTATTCTGTTTTGTCCAATGCTTAAAATATTAAGAAGTTACATTTTTTAATTTAGAAAATGTAGACTTTATGATCTATGTATTTGAAGCTTAAAGCATAATTAAACATTATGACCAGAGCGAGTTTGGGTAGTCTGAATTACTTTAGGACTTTGCACTTTAAATATCACTGAATAAAACAATCAAATAAGATCAAAAGGTGGTTGGTGCTAGAAGCCCGAATGTCTGTTTACTTTCACCCAATAATACTTCAATGCTGAATGGCGAGCCTTTCCTCTGCTATATGCCAGCAAATAAAGGAGAACTAAATTGTAGCTTCAACATGAGGGAGGAAAGGGTATACTAAAGACGACATTGGAGATCAGTTCCCATATTACATTTTGTGACATCCAGTAGATGCCTCTGTTTCTCTCAGATAAGGAATATTAATAGAAATATTTCAATCCTCTACAAATGAATCCGTTCTGAATAGACTCAGTGCATACACGTGCAGTTCTTGTTGGGCCGCCCTCGACATATTATGCACCCCTCCATCTACAAAAGAGCACATTTCCCTCATCCAGCCCACATTTTCTAGTCAAGGGCTGTGTTTTCTCTTGTATGGAAGAAGCTTCTGTGGATGTCTCACGCTGTTGGACAGAGCCCAGAGCACACGGGTGGCCTTG
Source organism: Peromyscus attwateri (assembly GCA_902168425.1). Classification (NCBI taxonomy): domain Eukaryota; kingdom Metazoa; phylum Chordata; class Mammalia; order Rodentia; family Cricetidae; genus Peromyscus; species Peromyscus attwateri. The sequence continues at coordinate 37,223 of CABHPP010125107.1, read as the reverse complement.
CTCAGTCACAAGTACTCATTCCTCATGGCAGAGATGACAGGCTCTCTCTGGTAATTCTGGCGGGATAGGGGGAAGGGGTTGCTGGAATAAATCAATCAAGGGAGAACCCAGAGCACATAGCTGGTTCCCAAAAGATGCCTAGGAGAATCCCTTATCTGGGCCATAGGCTTCAGGGACTTTCATGACCTCTGCCCTTTGGAAGACTCCATGTCTGTAAGACACCGGCCCTGCAGGCTGGAGGTCTTCTCGGGAGAGCAGCTGGCTGACTGAGCTAACCTGTCATTGCAGGTAAGGAGGCCACCACGGAGTGTCAGCATCAAAGCACTACCCTGGCTGCAGTGTCAACTTTTACATTAGCTGGTAATCTGAGAAAAGAAAGCTCACCCATCTAGAACTGTCACCTCCACTCACTTCCTCACCAGGTCTGCTGTGGAGGCTCCACCTTCTCACTGTCCCGGGCATGCAGACAAAACCAGAAGATGCACAGCGCATCAGGTGGGCCCCAATGTTAACAGAGGACCAGCAAGTAACTTTCAACCTCACAATCCTCCACTGCTTTCAGCATTGCTCCCCAGGGGACAAATCTTCCAAGCTCCCTCTAATCCTGGAATCCTTTAGGCTCTCAAACAACTGTTTATACTTGCCACATCAATGTAAAGTTGGCTTTTTTCACTAAATTCAAAGTTCCAATGCCAGGGACTTTTCTAAGCCCACATTGACCACCCACCCACCCCCAGACCTTACAAACATCCTCCTAAAGGGCCTTCCTGCCTGACTATGGATGGCATCATCTCCCCATTCCCAGGCTGCTGCCAAAAGAACCAGATAATACTGATTAAAAATAAAAAGTCCTCCAAGGATGGCAGATATAGTCTACCTTCTTTGACTCTCTGAATTCAAGCATGGAAATTTCCAGTGTCCCATGGGGAAGGTAACTTGTTCTATTTATAAGGATTTCTGGCAAAGAAGACTCAGTAACATTTCTCAATTTTGACACATGTATAGATTCAGCCACATTTCACCTAACTTCCAGGTGCTGTATTACGTAAGTACTGCAGTCATATGCCTGGACTAGTCCCTCCAATCAAAATGAGAGACCTAAGTCACTTCAGTCATGGGGTACTTTAATTACAGGTCAAGTATCCCTAAGCTGACAACTCAAAAATCTGAAATTAGAAAAATCTGGAGCATCAACATGTCACCTGGAGAGTTTTGAATTTTGGACTATATCAGATTTAAGACTAAGGATGGTCAGTAAATAACATCTATGCAAATATCCTAAAATCCCCAAACTTCTGGATTCTGAAACACTTCTAGTCATAATCATATCAATGACAGATGTTCAATCTATGCTATCCTGGGGGAAAAATGGCTTGGTAACTAGATAAAACTAGTACAATAAAAAAATATACAAGAAATTTCTTATTTGTTTCTATGCATTTCACTGTAGAGGATTTTACCAAGGTACTACAGAAAACCTTCAGATAACCAAATAAATATCTACCTCAGCTAAACATGGTATCATCTTCTACAACATTCCAAGTGAGGCCACATTTATAAGTGACAGAAGGAGGGGACAAAGAAGGAGAAATATAAAGGGAGGGCTAGAGATGGGAGTCACAGAAGAGTGAGAATCATAATCAGTGTGTAGGGTGCAGAGGTCTAAACTAATTTTAATGCCTCAGAACACTGCCCTTAAGAGGTAATTCTAAGGACCCAACTAATGGGTTTCAGGGGCCTTTGAAAACAGAATGGCTTCCAACTCCTTGGAAAACAAGTGGTAACTGCTGAGAAGCACTTCCCACAAGGAGTGAAATGCCCCACTGCAGAGGATAAGAGAACACTAATGCTTTCTCAAGACTGCTTGCACAGCCCACATCCCTAACACTTGAAGTGGGTGTCCCAATTCTGGATGTCCCTCTGCACACCTTCCAGGCCTAGCTCCTGAAACTTTCATCCACACATAAAGAATTACTGATAAATCGTATTTGAACCACTAGGTAAAATCTAACCTATGCATAGTCTCAGACAGCTGCTTCTGAACATGCTAAACACATATTCTTTCAGGTTTCTGAGAACCACTTTAGGAAGCACCAGCCACAGTTGGCAGTCTATAAATATGAATCATAACAAATGGAAACTCTATGTGACTTGAAGAGTTTAATGCTAGATAGAGCAAAAGTTTCTAAAAGTTAAACACAAGACTCATAAAAACAGTAAACATGCCTAAAGATTTGTATAGCTAAATATTGAAGAACCTGGCAGGATGCTAAGAAGTCTTGCTGTTCAAAGATCAGTTCCGGTAAAAAAGTGTACAGTGTGTTTCCAGAAAGAACTTGACTGCAAGGTTGCTAGGTTTCCTGGAAAGCTACAGTGTTCTATGGAGCACTACAACTTTTGCTGTTAGCCTTCTTGTCCTACCAATCAAATGTCCTGGCATTGACGGTCAACTGTGGCTACCTGCTTAGGGGGCAACTGACAGCTAAGTCAGACATTAGAGAGATTTAAATAATCCTGGAAAAGCCGCATTAAAAATGCTGAATGGGACACTGAAAGGAAAGCCATACTACATTTTTTTTTGCTTTATTTATATTTCTACAAAGATGACAAGCTATGGCTACTAAATTCAACACTCCTGAGAAGGGAAAGCAGCTATGACTTGAGATGTGCTGGGGTGCAAGTGCTGCTGATTTTCTCTGGCTCTTCTTGTTTTTAATTAAAAGAATATCTTCAAGTAGGATTTTTTATAGTAAAAACAAGCGGCTGACTCATTAAGAAAAAAACTAATTTTAATATCCCATTTAAATATTCAAATTGAGTCACTCCAGATGTTTTGAATACATTGTTAATATTTGTGAGCATCCCAAGAGAAAGGTGCTTTACATCAGGAAATGACGATACTTCAACTCTTAAAGCCTGTGACTTACAATTTTGATTGATGACTGTTACGAAACTCTACAATTTAGAGATCATTCTCAGCTCACATTGAAAATTCTGTAAGTTCTAATTTTACTTAGCAGGACTCAGAATTAACATTACCATCTTTCATTGATTTTTAAGAAGCCCTTTCTCACTCCAAATTTTAGTGGTTCTAAACTTGGGGGAGAGAAAATTTTGCAAATTAATTGCTGTCAGACAGACAGCCATCATCATTTTCTCTGAGTGGCCATGTGTGAATATTAAAAATGTCAGCATCAAATTAGCAGAATGGGTATCAAGGTCTAGATGATAACCTGAGAGCAAGCAGAACAGATTCTAAGGCCAAGATCCAAATGGCTGCAAGCCTGTTTCTCTCCATTCTTAGCCCAGAAGTTGTCAGAAACATGTTGCTCTAAAGACTCACTCAAGTGTGCAGTGTAAGCACTAGTGGGCTTCTGGTCTGCTTCAGATTCTTTCAAAGCTAGACCACAAAAATTCACAGCAGAACCAGGGACAAATGGTGCAGCTAGGTTGAATTATTCAAATGCATTAGACTCCAAAGGCAAGAATACCAGGAAAAGGGGCTGGAGAGATGGCTCAATGGTTAAGAGCACTTACTGCTCCTGCAGAGGACCAGTGCCCAGTTCCCAGCACCCATATGGCAGCTCCATGTTCCAGAGGATGCAACCCTCTCTTCTGGTTTCCATGGTTTCCTGCACGAATGTGGTGTATATAAATGCACAGAAGCACACATATACATGCACATAAAAATTTAGAGATAAATAAAATACTTTAAAACATACAAAAAAGAAGTTTCAAGGACAAGTTGTAGCTGAGTTATTTCCCTTGTACTTTGTGTTTATAGAACTGCTAAATGTAGACATCTATGTATCTCTGAGTTCACCAGAGCTTATTCAATGAACATAGTATTTTTAAAATATCTAAATAATGAAAGGCATTGGGAAATAGTTCAAAAGATTAGTGTTGGACAAATGTATCCTTCCCTCAGTACCATGCTGCACAAGGACATATGGCCATATATATGTAGATACAGAGAAAGGATCAACTTATTAACTACAAGTTATTCATTAGTTTATTCCTAAAACCAGGTCTTGTTTCTCTTCTAATACATCTTTAATTTACGAGAAACTATAAAGTGTATGCAGCTTAAAGAATGTATTTATACCTTACCTTCCCCTGAGTATAATTGGAGCTACATAAAAAACTGAAATTCAACAACAAAGCCAGAATAATCCTTGCTCTATAAAAGAGGAAAACAAGCCTAAAAGGAAAGAGCTCAGGGATGCTTACTGTGTCGTAGCTTTAGAACTGTGTACTATTGTCCATCAGTAAAAGTATGGTTGGTGACCGCACTTTTGAGATGAATCATTTGCTATCTCAAAAACATTTCTACCACATAGAGCACAAAGGGGATACAAATGATCAGACAGTACTAGGAGCCAGAGTGAAAAGAGCCTCCAGTAACCACCCTGAAGACAATTCTCAAAGACAGTGAGTTTCTAGGGCCACAATGAGGACAACATCAGAACAAACAACAAACTAACAAAAACCAGCAGTTCCCTAAGGACAACATTGATTCTAGATGGTTCTCTTGTCACCATCTCTGGTCCTCTTCTCAAAGGGGAAAAAAAGTCATTTCAAACTGAAGTGTTCTTCTGAGCCACCTAAGATATTTCAGAAGCAAAACTAACTCATAATATCTAGGAAATGCTCTCTTGATGCTTTCACATAAGAGAGACTAAAAGGCATCTCAACAGGTTTTCATTTTCCTATATCCTGGCAGCCCCATCCAGACACTGTAACCTAGGATTGTTGATTATACTTTTCTTTAAGAAGCTTCGTCAGTTAAATGGGAAAAAAGGTAAAGTTTGACTCAGGATTCATAAACTGTGACCAGCTAAGCTGTGTCCGTGGATAGCCAGTGGCCCAGTGACTTTTCTGTTGAAACATCATCAATTCCACGAGAACTGGAACTCAAGACAAATGTTCAGCCACCAAGCAGTTAGTGGACTGCAAGCACATACATGCTGGGAAAGAAAGGCAGCGTGCTCACTGGGACACTGGCTGCAGGCCAATAGACTCTAGGTATTCCTACAAATAACCTGTGTTCAGTACAGCAAACTGAGGCCCCGTGATTTTCACAGAACCCACCCTGCTCCCCATCTCAGTGAGCTGTGAGCAGGTTGACTTTCTGCTGTGGAGGGTAGGGGTAGAGAGCGGCAGGGAACCTGGGTTCTGAAAATGATGAGAAATGTGGGAACAGACAGAAGCTTCTGTTATAGTAAACAGATTTTGCAAGACTTTCCTCTTCAATGAAATGTGAAATGCTATTTCTGTATTATAACTTAATCTGCCTAATAAAATATCTCTAAGAATTACATCTACAGTAGGCCAGAATTTGACACATACCCTTTTAATTCTAGAGACACATTCACCAGTCGGAGCTCCAGGACTGTAGCTCTTCTTGTGTGTGACACTACCTGCTGACCCGAGTGACCACCTGAGTTTCCAAGGAGAGTCACTCAGCAGACATATCACAGTGACTACTGATGGAAGGAGGCAACAGACTCAACGTCTAAAACTCCTTTTATTTCCATTGGAATGTGTTATTTCAAATATGCCTGTGGTTATAAATAGGGCCAATTATCAGGGAATTTGTTTCAAGTGGCATACAGAAGCTATACTTCAAAAATCTCAAAGAGTCATGATGATACTTTTGAATTAATAACTAAAGCAATGTCTCTGAAGAGAGTTTGCAACAACCCCAGACTCTCGTCTCCTCTGACCTCTTCAAGGCTTGTGGCAACATCTGACCTCAGCAACCCTCAAAGGATAAACAGGGGGTAAAATCCTCCTTTGATATTAGCTTGTTACATTTCAAACTTGGAGAAGTCTTGCATTCCTTCTAAACGACCCCACTCTCCTCTGTTGGCTCCACATAGAACCTCCACAACCATATGCCTGAAAGATCATTTAACACGGCCTGTATTGGTGGTTTTGGAAAGATCAAAGGCAGACTGCCATGGTGGCAATGAGTCCAAGCCTGCATGGCCACATCCACATATCTTTCAGTGAAACATAAGTGATCTGGTTTGCATCATATATAAAACCTTATAGATATGGGACGATGCCATCTGGTATACATACAGTTCCACTCTTAGTCCTGGATCTGTTGGGAGCACTTACTCAATTGCTTAACTTAGTGCATGAGATCCAGACTAGAGGCTTAACTCTTCTGTCATGTACCTTGCCCAGCTTACTCCAACTTATATCTACAGCTCAAGCAAACGAGTTGTCCATTCCAGGCTTCACATCACTCCTGCCCTGAGTGTGCCTCCAACCAACTTATTTTTCTGTTGTTCAGTGTACAGTGCTAACTAGAAGGTCTCACTTCGTTGAGACACCATGAGAGGAGGCAAGCTTACTTCTGTTTATGATGGCTGGGGAAATATATTTAGCAATCCAGTTTAATCATCAAAACTTGAGTCCCTAAGCTTCAGCTAGAAAATAAATTGAAATGGTTTCTGATTATTTTCTAAATAGTCAGCACAGACCCTGTGCCTAAAAAGAAAAGGATCAGTTTACCCCTGGGCATCTGGACATGTCAGCCTGAAGCACCGGAGCTCATCAGCCATCTGTATTGAGCAGCTGTCTAGGGATGAATGTCAGGTCTCTCCTAATCCAGCATCAAGCGACTGAGTTTAAATGGCATTCCTGGCTAGATATCCAAGGGTGTGTGTGCCCACTGGATCCCTTGGGTAAGAAGTTCCAGACATTAGCACCTGGTACTATTCATTGAACAGCAGTCACCTTATGATCTATGGCTGGAAAACTGATAATTACATGGCAGAGAGAGGTCAGCATCCGGCTAAAATGGCATCAGCTGTCCCACAACATAGCCAAGTCCACCTGAGACACTGTATTATCACCCTTAAATCACCCACACAGTGCCACATACAGCAGCCTTGCCTCTGTCAGTAGCCTCTGAACGTAATCCCTGAGTCCTGTAATTTTTCACTATACAAATCACATCTTCTTAGCGTACTCCACATTTACACGTTTCCCCACTGGGTTAAGAATCCCCCCAAACAAGGCAGAGTGGGATCTAGAGTCAGAGTAGAGGGACCACGCAGAAAGGCAATACTGCAAAGAGAATAGTGGGGAGGAGAGGGAGAGAGGGCCAAGAAAAACAGGACATTACATTTCAGAGACAGGAAAAACAAGGATGAAAAGGGAAAGGGGCGGGGATAGTGTGGGGGTGAGCACAGTCAGTGTTTGCGCCTTCCAAATTCTGAATCTGGGCTTCACAGCAGCCTGTCACCTGGAGTGATCATCTCACAATACAAGATGGCCACTGCTCCCACTGCTTTAAGTTGGTCCAGCAACTATCACTGTCCAGCGGGAATGAAATGACAACAGTGACACGTCACAGAAGGTGTTGTCAGGCTTGGAGCAAGCCCTCGGTCCAGGGCGAGGGAAGCCATTGCTTTCTCTCTTCCCTCTGACCAGCTCAACACCCAACAAATGGCCCACGATCACATTAGAATGGACAGCATCTCTATTCTCAATGCAGAAGCGTGTGCACACTCTTAACTGAAAGTTAGGCTATGGTCTTTGAAAATGACTGTTAACGATAGTAGGTGACAGATTAGACATACAGCATCTGAGTAATGTTTGGAACAGCAGAGCCGAGAACAAAGCTGGTTTCTGAGGCCTGGGTATGGGAGAGAATACACAATTTTTTTTTTTACCAGAAATAACTTTTGGGGAGAGTCCAGCAGGCTACATAAATTAATTTCAAGATGGCCTTTTACAATTCTGCACTTGGACAAGCCCCCCCCCCCCGAAGCCCCCAGACACCACCTCTTCACTGCCATTTCCTATTAAAATCTTCCTGAGAATGCCAAGACATCACATAAAAGGGCTACTTCCAAAGAGACTGCCTGATTTTCTTCTGATCTTTGGCCAGAGACAAAGCACTTTCATAGAAAAGACACTGCTAAAGAACAAACAAACAAACAAACAAAAAAGCAGGAGGTAGCATCCAGACTAAGAGCCACCAACATCTTCAAACACTCAAGTAATGCAAATGGGACCGGGAAGCTGCTGGGAGTGAACATGCTTGGTTGAATTCCGTTTATAAATAGAAAGATACAGAAACACAACATATCGAATAAGTAAAGCTATCAAAGGTGGACTGAAGAGATGGGATGGCTCAGTGGCAAGTGTACTTGCTGCTCTTGCACGGGACCCAAGCTCAGTTCCCAGGATCCACACTGGACAGCTCACAACTGCCTGTAATTCTAGCTTCAGGGAATCTGATGCCTTCTCCTGAACTCAACACACCACATACAGGCATGTCATGTGTACATGATTAAACACAAATTTAATATTTTTTTTAATATCAAGATTTATGGCAATGCATTAACTCAGTGAAGGGAACAACTTTAAGGCGATCGTGACATTAAAAAAAAGAAAGAAAGAAAGAAAGAAAGGAAAGAAAGAAAGAAAGAAAGAAAGAAAGAAAGAAAGAAAGAAAGAAAGAAAGAAAGAAAGAAAGAAAGAAAGAACGAACGAACTGTGACATGGTATGTCAAGGAAAACAGAACAATTTCTCCTGGTGATGGCAAAACCTGGACAGGATCAGAGGATATAAAAACAGCAATGGGAACCGAGAAGCAATCTTTGTATTGTCACTGATACTGGTATAAAACGCACCAATAGCAAGAAAAATTAAAGAAAAAAAAGAATATATTTCATGGCTTTCAGAAACATGTACACAGTTTATGTCAAATGATTCTGACAAATCAGTGGGAATATACAGCTCAATGACAAGGCACAGAGCTGCTAGAGCAGCACTTTGGGTGCATAGTTCAGTGGGGGGTGGGACCCCACACAGAAACAGACATACCTAGCATGTTTGAAACCCGGTGGAAAATGGGAGGAAGTGCTCTCAATGGGGTTGAAATTACAGGCCTCAATGAATCCCAGGTTGCCTTTCCAACTGGGTTCTTTGATAGTCAGTCCTCTAAACATAGCTTGCTCTAAGGAAGACTGTGGGCTGCGGCAAATAAACTCACTTTTCTCTGCCCTGTCTGGAAGCCTTCTGCACATATGTAGCTTGCACATGCTCCTGGCACTTTGGCATTGGCTGTCAACCGCTCACCAAGCAAGCAACACCAGCAATGAAAATAACAGAGCATGGAAGGTGCAGGAGGCGGCACGGGAGCAGTGCTTGTTTCCACAGTTCCCCAGCGTCAGAGCAAATTAATTTTTCTTTCCAATTGGAAGCATAGCTGATTAGTGATATTCAAGTTACAGCACACTAATTTTGAGAGCGTGCCAGGAACCATAAGCAGAATTAAATCTTAGGAAATAAACAAAGGTGACCTTCTAAATATTAACTTCGTTTTTAAAAGCCTACCCATATTTGTTTTCCTCTGCTGTATGTTTTATTTCATTCACATCACTGTGCCAAGGACATCACTACGACAGGTTTCCGAAGTGCATCACTAGCAAGCGACTGTCTCAGCTGCTGGGTGGTTATGTACTGAATGGAGTTTGTAGACTGCTCCAGTCCTTTAGTTTGACTTATTGTTTAATATTCTGTATATATTAAGGCCAAAAGGATTCATAAGTGAATGAAATGATATAAATCCATATCTATTTTACTTCTGTTTTGGGTGTATATATATTTGATTGAAATCAGTTTCTAGAACAACTCACAGACAGAAATAAATTTCCTCCTCTCAAAATTAATGCAGGTCGTGTCACTTGGGTGGGAAGCCAGAAACTGGAGGGCTCGCTCTAGTAGGGTGGTTAATGGGATGGCTAATGTCTTCATCTATTTTTCTATTCTTTTAAGGAAATACCGCTGACTGAATACATTATAAATGACAGAAGCTAATTTGGCCCACTATTCCAGAGACTTGGAAGTTCAAGCTCACGTCTGGTGAGGGCTGTCACACGAGGCTGTGTGGTGGGAGGACATCGGAGCATGGGGTAGACAGAAGAAGAAGGCCCCAGCACAGCCTCTGCGTCCATTGCCACCCCAGTGATAACTAAACCACTCATTCAATAACCACCTGGATCCATTCATGAGAGTGGGGTCTGTGTGGCTGAATAACTTCCTCAAGGTCACACTTCTTAATACCATGACAATTACAGCTCAACCAGAGGACCATTCAAAGATAGCAGTTAATTTCAGCTGTCGACCTGAGTAGACCATGGGATTTCCCACATCTGGTTAAATATAACTCCTCGATGGGTCTGTAAAGTAGGTGACCCTCCCCAGTGTGGGTGGGCACCATCTGGTCTAGTAAAGACTCAAAGAGAACGAAAAGGGTGGCGGGAAACCAAGTGTACACCTGCTTACTTGGGCCGAGGCATGGGTCTTCTGCCCTCAGTCGCCTACTTCTCAGGCTTCAGACTCACTGGAACTCAGACCATCAGCTCCCAGCGCCCAGGTCTTCCACAACACGGTTAGTTGTCCTGCGTCTCCATCTTGCAGACACCAGAGCAGGAACTCCTGAGAGCTATGTAGGCAACTCCTTATCATTAAGACAGTCTCTCTCACTCACTCCTTCCTGGAGAACCTTTAATGATACTCAAAATCACTTCATTTCCCTTGTGCTTATTGTAGGAGTTCAGTTCAGGATTCACTGAGAGTCACCCTAAAAACCCCAGAGGAGCAATTGAGACTTGGTATATTTTGTCCAAAAGTCTTTCAACATTTCTCAAAGGAATATAGTCATGCTTTTCAAGTAGAGGTTAAAATCTGCAAAAGGACTCAGGATAGATGAAGCAATGCTCTTATTTCATATTCTGACATGGAGTTTCCCCATTTTATACAGATGATTAAAGGCATAGATGACGAAGTAACCTGCCCATAGCATTTCACTTTAAAGAAATAGCAGTTAAACCACAAGTGAGGGAGCACAGGAAGACTGTAAGAGCAGTGTTAAAAGTCAAGAGACAGCATGCATCCCTTCATGCTGCGACAGAAGGACCCTTTACCTCTGTGCTCTTCCTTAAAAATCCTAACTCAAGTTGAATCATGAGAGAGTATTGGGCAAACTCGAACGGAACAGCAGTTTCTAAGGTACCTGACCAGAATTCATTAGAAAGCAGCACACACTGCTGACAGGCAAAGAAACAGGAGGAGTTTGCCTGGGTCAAAGGAGACTAAGCGTGGCAGCTAATGTGATGAGGATGTCCGAAGGGAAAGGGGGCACAGGTAGAAAGCCCAGTGAAACTCAATAGTTCCCTGTGGTTTACACTGTCACAGAGCTTTATCCTTCAGGAAGCTTTGGTTCTCTGATTATGTAAGGATTTAGTTAACCACACACAATTCCAAAATAAAAGTGCATGAATTCAAAGCAACAGAGAACTTCTCCTTAGTAGGACAAACAGCTGCGAATTTTTGTCCACGTGGTTTAATCTGCACTTGGTACATTTTGCTTTTGCGTTTCAACTTTACAACAAAAGCAGAAACATTTTCATGAAAAGTTGTTATCGGATTCATCAGACTGGGTCAGAAGAAGCAAGTATTTAGGAGAGGCTGTGTGAGGGGCTGGAGAGAAGAGCGGAAGGGCCACGCCACTTCGTCAAGAGCCTGCTCCTGGTGTTGGCTAAAAAAATAATAAGCTGAGTAAATCATGAGAAATTAGCTGTAAATCAAAACCGGGACAACCAACTTGTTCTCAGGTAGTAGCAGTACTCTGCCCAGCAGGGGGAAGTCAAGCTGGGGGGAAGTGGGGGTGCTGCAGTGATCCATCCTGCCATGGAAAGATGAGAGCTGAGTCAGTGGCCTCAGGAGCTCATGTCCCACTGAAGGCTGACCTAGTTATCACAATAACTCACACTGCAAATTCCAATTCAACATCTAGAAGTGGAACACAGCAACAGCAAACTCCTTGGTAACACATGAAGGACAGTGGCTTTACCCAGAGTGCACCATGGCAGGCCTTTCCATTCTGCCTAAGGGTCCTGATGTCATCAAACTCTGGTTACAGACTCTTGAATAAAAAGTTAAGCTCAAGATTCTCAATGTGCTCTTGGGGAAATCAAATCTACTATCACTGCAGCCCATGAGACTGAGGCAGCTTTACACCGGAAAACTAAGAAATGTCACCTCAACAGACTTTTGGAGGAATTGTGTAATTAACAATGTTTAAAAGGTTGATACTGAAAACCAAGACACATTTCCACAGATGAGGACAGCCTAAGGTATAGTAGAAGTCTGAACATCAGCCTGCAGGCAGTAGGCAAACTCACATTGAGAGGGCTGCACTCCTCGGGACATACCAAGGTCAAGAAACACAAAGAAAGCAGTTCTCTGACTTAGGAGGGCACCCAGAAGAGCAGCCGGCCCAGCATCTGACCGTGGGTAGATCCTGCACCAGGGGAAAGACATGAAGGACGCTTGGTGAATTTGAGAAAGACGGAGTACTGTATTAACAGGGTTTTAGAACTGTACTGCAGGCCTTGTTAGGGAAGTGTGAGCCACAGTCTTCAGTGACACAGGGCCCAGGGCCTCATCATGTCTGCAAAAGTTTCAGGGTGGTGGAGAACGTGCCTGTGCCTACATACACATGCAGAGTCACAAAGACAGAAAATACCAACCAATGAATGAGCAAGGGAATGAAATGGGTGCATTTGGTTGACAGTTATGAAAGATTTCTTCTTGGACTATTCTTGTACCACAATGTGAGTGCAATGAATGGATTCTTTACTTTAAAATTGTGTGGTTTTTCACAATAAAAATAGTGATTATAAGCACCTAGGTCACATGGCTTACAACTGCCTGTAACTCCTACTCCAGGGGATCAGACATCTCTGACCTCCACAGGCATCTACACTTGTGTGCACATACTCACATACTGATACACACAGGTACACATAATTTAAAATAATTCAATTCTTAAAAAACAAAAGTGATGAGAGACTCCAAATCCCTAATCTGGGATACCACAGTTGCCCAAACTTCAAATGGATATAAGTAGCATAAATAAGCTTCCATGGAAAGACATCAGCTTTCCCAGTGACCAGTGACATGCCTAAGACAGACCCAGCTCAAAAGCCACCCGATTCTCCACTTCTGTCCAGACTCGATAAGCTATAAAGTATGGGTTTGGGGAGTGGTTCTGCCGCATGCCTCAAATCAGAGGAGTTTACCAAGCCGCCCTCTCTACGGTCATCCCCTTTACTCAGCATCATTTGAATAGTCTGCCACTGCTGGAGGCATCTTCACCCTCTACACACAGATCGTGTAGCCTTTCAAGTTCTCCACATCAGCCAGGGATTTTGACAGAAATGCAAACCTAGTTAACAAGATACCAATTTATCTGAAAGTAAACTGAGAGGAATACATAAAGACTTGTATCTAGGACATAGCATTGCATTCCACATATAAGAGAAAGGTAATATGACTGAGACAGGTTTTGACCATGGCAGCCAGGACAGAGGAAAGAACTGGTTATTTTCTCAGAGAAAGGAATACTAAATACACACAAAGCAACTGTTTTCATATGGAATTAAATGTTTTAAATGTGTGTGATAACATGTTAGACATGTTCCCCCCCTCTCATCCACCCCATCCCTTACAAACAAAAGATAAAGCGACTAGAAGTTGGCATGCGTTTGGTTTACCCAAACTGGATCAGGCTCAGACTAAGGAGGGGCTTGCTGTTGGCCTCCTGTCTGCTCTCAGGCCTAAGGAGAGTGTGCAAAACTATGTGAAGATGCTGCTCTCTGGTGGAGGCAGCAGCAATAGACTCCGCAGAGTAGGACCATTCACATCCTTCTCTGAGCAGTGTGGTAGCAAGGTTGGTGGGGTTGTATGTAGTATGGATGTATACTACATACAAACACGGTAGAGTAGGTTCAAAGCAACCACTACAGTAGTTCCTTACTGACTGTGGTGTGGAGACCTGGTGTAAAACTGGCAACAGAACAGGCATCAGGTCGGAAATAGGGTACACACTGAAATGGTACCCTTAAGCATCTGGTAAGAATACAGTTTACAGTGACAAGGGAAGGTACAGAGGCCACTCTGCCTCTAGAAGTGCTTTCATCTGCACTTCAGAATTCTCTTAACTTTTTATTTTGAAGAGATTTAGTATCGAAGAAAGAAGGAGGAGGAGGAGGAGGAGAAGAAGAAGAGGTGGTGGAAGAGGAGGAGGAAGAGGAGGAGGAAGAGGAGGAGGAAGAGGAGGAGGAAGAGGAGGAGGAGGAACATCATCATCATCATCATCATCATCATCATCATCCAGAGGCAACATCATCCATGAATCCTGGAGCCATTTCTTGCTATGAGTGAGGGCCACACAGCACTTGTGGTTTAAGACAAAGGACAAAACACCTACTTTGCCCAGAAATACAAATGAAGAAGCATGCCAAACACCCAAGACATCCCTGCCATTTGATCATAAATACACACACACACACACACACACACACACACACACACACACACACACAAAGTTAGTCCAGCTTTTTCACTGGGGCTAGTGGTCCACAGAGGAGCCATACCTTTGCTGTTCTTCCTTTTGTCACATAAACCTTCAAGAGTATCAGGAGGGGTGAACACATGGAAGAGATATTTACCATGCAGAACCTAAGATGCTTATGGTACAATGGATGGAGGCTGACACAATGCATCAATCAAATGTCAACAGATACAATAATGTATAATACTCTTTAAAGGAAGAAAGTTCGGGGATGAGTATCATAAGAATCTTCCTGAAGGAGGAACTGAATAACTGAAGTTGTTAAGGAAAATGTTTAACACCAAAGTAGGGGTCAGGTGAGAAAAGGAATGTCTGTTTATAATGGCCAATATGTTCATTTTTAGGGAATGAAACTGATTGCTGAAAATAGTAAATATTCTTCCATAATAGTTAGTAAATATTGCAGCAGGAATTAGTACAGTTTCTTATAACTCTCCCTTAAAGCATTAGCAATAAATACATGACAATTAAGAGAAAAAGTCAGAAGGGTAACAATAGTGACGGAAAGATCAAAGTGTTATCCATTTGTTCAGGCCACACTCAACTCTTCTGGGGAAGAGAACAGAAACACGTGGAGGCTGATCTACCCCTCAGGGCCTCACAGCAGAGAAAGATGGCTAAGGACAGACTGGAATCTGCTCTTCAAAGGCCCCAAGCACTAATTGCACAAAGTAGAGCATCATGTCAAAGATACAGGAGCCAGGGTCCTCCTCTGCAGCCTAGCTCAAATTTGTCCCTTCACCATTTATATTCCCAAACTGGTTTCCTTGAGGCTACAGAGAATGAGGTCTACCAGATGGACAGAAAGATCTGCCCTGTTTGCTTCTGCTTCATCAGTACAAGTGTCATGAGATGGAAGAAAGCCCCCCACACACACTTGTCCTTATGTAGGTTAAGAGTTTATATTTACAGATTTATCACATACGGGGGAATTTGAGAAATTATACTTTCCACTTCTAGAGTTTCCACTTGGCTGCTTCCCACTGTTTCTGTTTCTCTGCTGAGACTTCTCATTTTTCTGCTAAGATTTTCACTCATGAAAACATGTTTGTTTTCCCAGTGGGGCTACTTCCCAGGTAGATTTACATTCTTCATCTGTCAGCTTCAACATCTGGCTCATCATGGAGTTGGATGTGCCTGGTTTTCTTTGGTTGTCTTTGTTCTTCATGTGCCAGAGAGTTTCTGAAACATGTGGCAGATGTTGAGTGTCCAGTTGTGGAGATGCTGGATTCTGTTTGTTTTCTCTGACGAGTGATGCTCTCTTTAGTTTGGCAGACGATGCCTGGACTGTGCTCAAAGGGAAAACTGTTTCTGGGGCTGCTGCCTTTTCTCAGTTGAGATCTTTCGTCTACAGCTAGATGCTCTGAGTCTGCCCAAGTCAATGATGTGAGCTGATGGGGTTTCGGTAGCTTTTAACACACCCTTCGAAGGTAGTGATGAAAATACGCACACCTGCAGTGTGATAGTGCAGATGACAGTTTTGAAAAGGGCACATACACTTAAAAGTAGGGGACTGTTTGAAAGGACGTGGCATGTGAGGTGTGGAATCATGCTACTTTACTAATGATGTTGGATTGTTTATTACATGAAAAGGGTCAAAACAAACTGCAATAGAAAAGTAATTCCTAATTCAAGGTGCACAAAGAGCAGACAGCAGAGATGTGCACTTGACCTTAGGAAAAAATCAGTCTCTCTCTCTCTCTCTCTCTCTCTCTCTCTCTCTCTCTCTCTCTCTCTCTCTCTCTCCCTTTCTCTCTCCTTCCCTCCACTCCCTCATCACCTCTTACAGTCCTTCCCACCATGCTGGGACTAAACCTAGAGCTGCACTCTTGCTAAGTAAGCACTCTACCACTGAACTTCCTTTCTGGAGTGGATGGAAATTCTAACATGAATATATTTTCTTAAATACTGGAAGATGCTTCCATATCCCTGAATGGATCCACAGGACTCATGAGAAGAAGACATTTACCTGTACTCTGAATCAAAAGAAAAAAATGGCCTCCATAACATGTGCAATCATTCAAGGAAGATACACTGATGTTCAAAGGAACCCGAGGATAGATATGAACACAGAGCTGTGGAAACTGAAGTTCAGAAGGGATAAGGGAAGATGGCTGCTCTCGCGGGCTGCATGCTCATACAACTCTGGTCACTCCGAAAGCTGGTCTTTGGTGACTACATGGACTAGACTGTCTCTTAGTTAAGTGATAATCTCCTAGATGAATGAAGAGCCTGGAAGAACTCTAGAATCTTCAATAAATTGCTGCTAAAATGTAAAAATAAATCAAATGGGAGAAGGTTTCAGTGGAACAAATCAAGTATGTTTTTAGCGTGTTCTTTGATCATTTCTAGTCTGACCATTATGGTGTGTGTCCCAAGTCACAATGCCGACTGAAATGCTGAGTAAAAGGACACAACAGCTGGGATTTTATGAATCAAGTAGAATTTAAGCCTTTCAAAAACCTTGGAGGCTTTTACGTGGTCAGACCACCTTGCATCGTTCCACAGCCATACAACCCATCGCCTATCTGGGGATTTACTTGATTGTTTGTCCTTCCCTATGCAACAAAGGAGTGATGATATTTATCAGACATTCCCATGGTAGACAGAGGAGCAGAAAAGATCAATAGGCTAATATTTATAAACTGCAATTCAGGTGATAAAATGTCTGCAGGAGCATAAAACAAACATTATGCTAACGACAGGCTGTCGGTTGTAAAGAACAGCGGTGCTCAGCCACCTTGCACTTGCTTGCTTGGTTGCGCGGATGTGGATCTCAGATGGACATTACAGAATTGCAATAATCATCAGTCACTAACTCCTACCAGTATGAGAGAAAAGCCTGGGTATGCATTCTGCAGGAGGGGGCAAGGAGACATACACAGCCAGACATCTGTAACTGTCTGTCTGATAAAGCTTAGCCCATAGCACCAAAGTCACCTGCTTTAGCTCTTCTCTTGGAAAATTTATAGTTTATTTTCATTTGGTTTAATATACACAATGGAATCACATCTTAGTGGAATTATAGTTATTATATAATTGTGAAGAATATCTGAAAAATACATATCTAATTTGTTTTGGGGTGATTGTAGGGGCGTGTGTGTGTGTGTGTGTGTGTGTGTGTGTGTGTGTATGTGTGTGTGTGTGTGTGTTTAATGTGCAGAGGAAGATGGCTGGCTTTTCTCTAAGTCATTTCAGTTATCCAGAGTTTTGAGTCCTCTACAATGAACTCCTTTTTCAGGATTAGAACAATTTCAAAAGTAAACACAAATTATAGTATTAGGGGCTGGATAAAAGTGCTTGTTGTTCTTGTGGAGGACCAGAGTTCAGTTCCCAGCACCTACATGAGGGGCTCACAGCAGCATGTATCTTCAGCTCCAGGGAGCCCAGTGCCCTTTTCTGGCCTCTGCAGGCACCTGCACCCATGTACTTTAAACACACACACACACACACACACACACACACACACACACACACACAGCTTTTTTAAAAGAAGAATTAAAATAGTTCATTAAAAATACAAATTCAAAATACTTAAAACTATGACTAAAAATCTACCATGTACTAATCAAGAAGAATAATTTTTAAATTAAAAAGTACAAATAATTTAAATTTAATTTAAAATAAGAGTTCTACAAACATTCTCACATTTTTGACTGAAGTCTATGATTAATCTTGCCTAAGGAAATAATCTTAAGTGTGGACAAATGTTACACAGAAATGTTTACAGAATCCTTCTGTGAAATGTAAAACTCCCCTCACATACACACAGGTATGAGGGAACCCACCCCTAAACCATGGGCCAATCTTGTCATGAAATGCTATCTATCAAAGTTGATTGATAATATACGGACATTTGGGGTGCACAGTTCAGGAAGCCAGGTGTGATAGGTCAAAAACTACGGAGTTGATGGTATCCTGCAGGCTGAGGCAAGGAGCCAGCCTGGGTTCCACAGAAAGACCCTGAAAAGCCAACAGACAAACACAGAGTTCTGCCAGGCATGGTGGCACATGCCTTGATTCCGAGAACTCGGGGAGTGTGAGGTAGGTGGATCACTGTTAGTTTCAGGCCAGCTGGGGCTACATAACGAGACCCTGTCTCAAACAAACAACAACAAAACCCACAGCTCAGTAAAGTGCAGTGAGAGCAGGTCGGTGATGGTACACACCTTTAATCCCAGCACTCGGGAGGCAGAGGCAGGCGGATCTCTGTGAGTTCAAGGCCAGCATGGTCTACAGAGCAAGATCCAGGAGAGGCACCAAACCTACACAGAGAAACCCTGTCTGGAAAAACAAAAAACAAAAAAAAAAAGAAAGAGAGAGAGAGAGGGGGAGGGAGGGAGGGAGGGAGGGAGGGAGG
>CABHPP010125107.1:340-18313 GCA_902168425.1 Peromyscus attwateri | reverse complement strand
AGGAAGGAAGGAAGGAAGGAAGGAAGGAAGGAAGGAAGGAAGGAAGGAAGGAAGGAAGGAAAGAAAGTAAGTGCAGTGAGGGAGGGCAGGTCTGGTGCACACTTGCCTTTGGAAACAGGTGTGTTTCCCTGAGCGTTTGTTTTGCTTTTTCACAATCTCCTCTCCAAGCTTCCCCTGTAGGGACATCATCATATTGATTCCCCAAATAAATGTTATTAAAAAGTGTAAAGAAAACATCCACAGGCTAAACACACAACAACAACAATAAAAAACACTGCACATGTGCATTCACACACAATTTTGTGAGGGATTTGAAGACCTCAGAATACAACAGTGCTCAGTGGGTTAGGACCACCTCGTGATTTCCCAGTGCCTTGGCTGCCTCTGCCTTGGTCTCTCTGGGATGGAAGAAGCAAAGAATGAATGTGAGAAGAGAGACTCGGAGAGGGTAAGCCTCTGTGCCAGGGGGAACCTACAATGCCAAACCCACACAGCAATGCTTATCCAGCCAGCTCTGGCTGTGTGCACTTGGCCCAGGCTAGAGCTTATTTCTACACACACACACACACACACACACACACACACACACACGCGCGCACACGCACACGCACAGGCACAGGACATTATTACCTAATTAGGAATGCAGAGAGGAGAGATGGAGGCATTGACCACAGAGATAAAGGGGGTACCCGAATGATACAGTACCAGGAGTCCCCCCTCAGGGTGGCTCCCTGCAGGGCCAGGAGCTCCAGTGTGGCTCCTTGGTAACCAGTGACGTTATGCGGCAAACTTACTCATCCTCGATACTGAAAATAATGGAGCACCATATACAGTGTTGAGTCACTAGGAAACCTAAAAATAGGACAGTGAGGATGGCTTTTTATAGGAGACTATCAATTCTGTTCCCTAATTCTGACAACAAATTAGAGTCTCAGGCCATCCCATTTCCAGTCTTCTCTTATAACTTTCCCTCTTTCTGGTAGAGAGGTACACGGATGATCACACAACCTTACGTAGGCAGACACAAATACATGACAACCCAGAAGCACGAATCTAGTACACACACTCAGACTTTACCCTGACTGTCTTACATGTGTGCACAGGAAAGATGTGAAAACTTCAGGAGTGCACAGGAGGAAGACGGAAGGACACGTGTGCACAGGAGGGAGATGGAAGGACACGTGTGCACAGGGGGGAGATGGAAGGACACGTGTGTACAGGGGGGAGACGGAAGGACACGTGTGCACAGGAGGGAGACGGAAGGACACGTGTGCACAGGGGGGAGATGGAAGGACACGTGTGCACAGGAGGGAGATGGATATCAACAAAAGCTCACAGTTTTTCTGTGAAGGTGGTAAACCTGTTGTGTTTTTTCCCCTAATATATCCTAAATTTTCCATAACATAACTACAAAGCAACTACAACAACAACACAAACAATCTTTTCATAAAAAGGTGTTCAGCCATCCAGAAACCCTTCGTATTTCTAACCAACTCATACCAGATAGGGCCGGGGGACATGGGCTCAGCTCTATGAACCCTGAAACTTCTCTAAGGTCACCCGGGCGTCCTTCTCTTGCTGGTTCTACTCCAAATGCCAAGGCCCCTCTTTGTTCCCATCTACCCGCTTCTCTCGGTGGCATTCACAGCTCATGACCTGGGCGAGTTCCTGTGGCAGCACACCCCTCATTGGCCTACAGCTTTCTCCTCCTGTTCCTTTTTCCTCTACCAGAAGGCAGGTGCTTACAGCCCCCATGCAGGTGCTGCTGGCCTCCGCTCCTGGCTGAATATAAACTCTGGCTCTGGCCAAAGTCTTACTGGGGTCCTCTCTTCTGCTCATCCTCTACAAAGCTGTATGCTCTCAGGATCAGCCCTACCCAGGAAGCTCTCATAAACAACTATAGCATGCAGTAAGAAAGGCACCCCAGACCCAATGGGTAGGGTTTATGCTACAGATATAGGCAATTCTCTTTTCTCTTCCCATCACCGCTTTCTTTTTTAGATACCCAAACAGTAGCCAGAGTAGTGTCTCTTGAGTAAATGTGAAGAGCCAAGCATTAACTCTTCCTCTGAATGGCTTTCTGGATACTGCCACAGGAAAGACCCACCAGTAATTCAGATGTCCTCATCTCTCTGTTTGGACTCTGTCATAAACCACTTCAAATCAGGTGACAGAAGGACAAAACTTTCTCTCAAACAGGTCTAGCCATTGAGAAGGGTGGAGGCCACAGAGCTTTCCTAGTGAGGTCTGAGCTTGCTTTACCCAGCAGGGTTGCATTAGAAGATAACTTGACCACTCGTGTGTTACCAGGTGACTGGAAGGGTCTGCACTTGGCTGTGCTAGGGGGAGGCCTTTTGCTCCACCCCTTGGCAGTCCTATAAATAGTCCTTTAGAAGAGGCAGAAGGGGCTGGTGGATAAGGATTCAGGCCCTCCCGAGGCTATCCTGTGCTTCTATCCGTTTCTCTCCCCTCTATCTTTCTATCTAAATATTTCTCATGCCTCCCTTCTCAAGAGTACCCTGGGGAAAATGTGGGATCAGGCCTCCCACAGAGAAATCCAACCTCAAGCTACCAGCAGATTCCAGGTGTGGTGAGGGCTCAAAATTGGTAGCTTGAACACTGTCCCCACAGCAAGGAAGGGGTAAATGGGCTCCCACTTCACAGGAGCACAAATGGCTGCCTTGAGGGTTCAGCTTCAGTACGTAGACTTGGGTTTTGGGGAACACATTCAGACCAGAGACGGTTGTTTCCATAAAGAAGAAGGCACCTTCTGGGTTAAAGCTGCATGTCCTGTATGTGGGAGGAGCCACCCCATTGGCTGTCCTACAGGCTCGTCCGCATCATCTACATCACACAGCCAGTCACCAACCCCAACATTTTATACCTTTGCTTTCACACTTATTCTTCCCTCTCTGTTCCCACAGCCCTCATTCCTAGTTTTCACCACCATTACCCCCAAGTTTTTCCAAGTTCCTATCATATTCTTTATACTCACACAACGGTGAAATCCTCAGCTCTAGACATAATAATTTAAAACGATTTCCTACTTCAAAAATTACCAACCACCAAATGCTCCAGCTAATGCTTTTCCATGACCTGGATTAAAAGGGGCAGAAATAGAATGAAAATTTCTATTCTTCATTTTTTTTTAATCCTGGTTCATCACCCCTGCTCACCCTCTTCACCACAGCCTACTCACATCCATCATCACTTTTACTAGAAAATTCCACGGATTCCACTAACATGGTATTTTTATTCCTCCTGTGAATGTCAAGGGCACATTGTAGTCTTTGTTTTCTATATTATGGACGTGTGTGTGTGTGTGTGTGTGTGTGTGTGTGTGGGTGTGTATACCTGGCTCCACTTGTACTGTATACACAGAGTAAACAACTGTCCTTTCTTAAATGGAAAACCATTCATTGACCCACTAATTCATTTGTTCATTTGTTCATTGAACACACACTCGCCCTATGTCTATTCAAGATGGGAACTGTGCTGAGTGACAGGGATGCAATGGTGTGCTGAGTAAAACAGGTCCTCCTGCCCTGGAAGGGTACTGGGCTGGGGAGTAAGTGCAAGCAATGCAAAGTGATGGGAGCTGAGATGGGACCGGCCTAGAGCTAGGGCAGCCTTCACCACACTCTACTAGAGAACCAATAGTAGAGCTGAGGACTGCAGAGGAGAAAGGGACTTCAGGCAGAGGACACAGCAGGTGTGGAGGCCCAGAGTGACAGCATGTTCATTAACTGAGTTCTAGGGAGGCCTAGCCTTTCCTTAGCTCATCTTTATGACTCGAGGTTCATTATTCAAAGTCTTAAATATCATAAATGCTAATAACTAGATTTTTTTAAAATGAACCAGATAATTTGGTTCTTACATTTAGACCAGATTAAAGATCAACATGACCGTATTCCATCCCCTGATCTATTATAAAGGCACCACACAGGTAACCAAGGGAGATGCAATCTCTCAGTGATCCAGAGAGCTGGAATCCACAAAGTTCTCTTCAGCCTTTGACACCTGGTGTGGATTCTTACCCACACACAACCAGCTAGAGATGGGTTTTCTCCAAGGAACTTCGGGACTTGCAATGTTTTCCTCAGACAGAGAAGGGTGGGCCCTGAACTTTCTTCTCTGGGCTCTCAACTGGCTGTTCTCCCAACAGGCCTGGTCTCAAACACACTCTCTCTGGTGACTCTTTGGGTAAAGAGCCACACTGGTTTTCACACACCAGCCCTCCTCAGCTCCCTAGCTCAGGAATAACAATGAACCAGCTGCCTTGCAGATATGGCAAAGCTTGCCATGGAACTTAGAAAAATCTTAGTGCATTACTGCTCAGATAAACATAGACAGCCCTGCAGACTCATCAAGAGAACAAAAACCAAAATTAGTAACGTCACATTGTGTGAACAATGAGGGATGTGGGGGGAGACCAATGCCTGGGTTGTTATTGAATACAGGGCGATGGGCATTTACAAACTGGACCTTCAGAACATTGGTCTTTTCACTACTTTCTCTTTCTTTACTTTGTTTGGCTCCATAGAAGGGTGAACAAGGAATGGAAAAGGGTCTCTAAATCGGGAAGAGGAGCAAGGATAAAGGAAACCCAGGCAAGAACCAAGGAACACAGCATCGAGAACAGCTGAGGCAAAAAGCAGAGAAAGGACACAGCCCGTGAGACAAGCACAGCTTCTGCAGACCAAGGTCTTTCATCCTGCATGCCCACAATCCTCCGGTGGCGTACAGCACAGCCCACAGACTGAGTGGCAGGGAAGATGGATGGCAGATAGAAGCGCTGCCACTTGCTGCTGTGACATTTAGGAAGGTCTCCTAGCACCTATGGAAAGCAGGCTGCAAGGCTGTTTAAGTGACAAGCAAGCACTCCTCGACTTTGGGCCCAACAGACCTGTGGCCTTGCTCCTCCAGTTCCGTTTGAGAAAGGTCGTATATACTCCCTCATGGAAAGACAAGAGGGTTGGCGTTCATTCTTCACTGATGGTGACACTGTGCACAGCGGGATAACCCCAGTGTAAAGCAAGCATTTGGGAGGGACTTTTTCAAGGACCCTAGAGGCCATGGAGAGTGTCTTTCACATTCCCTTACAGTGCCTGGGAGCTACAGGAGAGCCATATGGCGGGAATGCTATTTCCTCCCCTCTGTCTTGCCTCTGTTGTAGTGTGCACCTTCGGTTAAACAGCAGGAGAGTGAAAACAAAGTCTTGTGTGTCCTTGTCTAGCTGAACGCTGAAGCGCCTTAAGTGGGGGAGGGGGACTGCAAATTTAGGAAACAGGAAAGTCCTGTTTTGTTCCTATCTAGTGTCTCAGATGAAGTGCGACATTATCACAGGAGACCTATGGGACTGAGATCTTGAAAAGCTCCCAAAATGCTACTGCTCCCAGAGCAGCAGGTGCAACTCTTTAGTGATATAAAGCGAGTAAATCCCCCACAGACTACCTAAAGGTCTATGTCTAGCAGGCTAACCACTAGGGGAGGGCAACCATTTAAAGAGTAAGGGCACGGTTAATAAGGTCAAATATACTGCCCTCATCCTTGTCACTATGTTGTCCCAAGCACCATCTCAGAATGGCCATTCAAGCATTAGCATGTTTGTAGGACTATTCCCCCCATACTCTACTATCTTTTTCAGAATGAATAAGAACAAAACAGAGAGTGAACTGAGGTGCCTGCATGGGGACAGCTCTTATATAACCATGTTTTTCTCAAATTGGTTCTGTCCCTTCCCATTGCAAAGGTTTTGACAATCTTCCTACACATCCAAAATGCCATCCCCAGAATTAGAATCCCACGCCATGGAGCCAGCTCCCAGCTCCAGCTTCCTTACAGACATGAAACAGATATGTCCAAGTGAATACGGCCAGTAAGTTCACATCACATGGAATTCAGAGTTATGGAGGACACTAGCAAATGGTGAGCACTTGGCAAACAGGAACAAAATCAAAGTGTATTGCAACTGTGCAGTGTCCCAGGACAGGGCCAAAAACAAGAGGCATGCTCAGCTCACATTGCACTCTTCAAAATGGTCGAGGTCAAAGTCAATGGAAAGCTGGTGGCTCAGTTATGAGTCTCTAATCTGGCCATTTTATCAGTTCTTACCTGTTCCCAAAGATACCCAGCTCTGTTCTCTGGGATGCCCTGATCTAATTCTCCAGAATCCAAATACCACCCAAGTACCTACAGCAAAGGTAAGCAGAGGAGCGACTTGACCTTATCACCTGGAACCTCTTGAATGTTCATCCTAAGTTAGACTCTAATCGTGCACACTGGTCCTAGTACTGTCTATCCTCAGTCCTAGGTGGCCCCCAAAGGGTACTGTGGAAGCCTGTAATCGCAGCACTTGGTGGGTGAGGCATGACTGTGAAATTAAGGTTAGTCTGGACCACAGAGCAAGGCCTTTTCTCCAAGACCAAAAATACATCATGGATAGAGTCATTTGACTCAAAAGCTTTATTTTGTATGCAGCAAAATCAATTTAATATATGCCATGGTTTTGAGTCTTTCTTGCTTTTATAAATCAGGCCTCCACGAGAGCAGATACTCTAGTAGAATGGGTCTGTATGACATGCTTAGTAATGTGCCTAATGCTAGATCCTCACTAGTAAATAAAAACTCTTTAACTATGGAAGGTGTTTGTTAAATGGTCACAAAAAAAGTCCTACTCTCTAAACATTCTTAGGAAGATGCCCTGGAATTCATGGGTTTGGGGATGTGTTGTCCCCAGGATTGGGTCTCCTATTTTTGACTCCTTAACTCACTTGGCTATGGTCAGATAAAGTACTGTTCCAGTCACCTAGCAGGGACTGTACAGGCCCCAGCTCACTTCAACCATCAGCTACAGATCACAACATCAATCGTAAGGCTGTGTTAGGGTCAGGGGGATCGCTCAGTCTGTAAAGTGCCTGGTGAATAATCATGAGGACCAGTTCCCACATAAAAAGTGGATGTGGTGGTATGTGTGTGTGCTTGTGGTCAGTTCAGCTTAGGCTCCTGTGCTGAGGGGTTGGAGACAGAAAGATCCCCGGGGATCGCTGGCCAGCTAGCCTAGTCTAATTAATGAGCCCCAGATACCAGTGAGGGACCTTAACTCAAAAAAACAAGATGGACAGCTCCTGGCCATGACACTGGGAGGCTAGCGTGTGGCCTCCACATGCGTGCACACACATGTGCACATGGGGTGTATGAAAATTTGCTTAGAGTGAGGCAGGTTTCTGGTGTCTGTTAACTCATGAATCTCCATTACAAGCCTAAGTAGGAAAGGTTATTGTACCCTCCCTGCTAATGGGCCATTAAAAGGTTAAACAAACTCTCCGTGGATAACAACTAACAAGCAATAGAGCAGAGATGCAAAACCTGGAGTCTGGTGCCAGAGGCTGTGCGGGACATAAAAAAATTTGCAACACTAGTCTCCAGTAAAACTGGATTGCTCCCAAGAACACCCCAGCCCCTCATATTTTCTTGTCTTCACTCCCCATTCACCATCCTTCATTTGCTGGATGATGCCTTTTTGCTCCAGAGTTTTCCATTTACAAAAAAAAAAAATCCATTACTGCCAAGGATTATATGTAACATAAGAGATGAATAATGGATCCGTTAATAAGTTTTCCTCTGTCACAACTTTATTATAAGGGGGATTCTTACAGGTTTAAAGCTAAAAATGGAAGAAGACGACTACAGATTGGGAAAAATCCTCCCGAACCTTTTAGAACTACATAGGTTAAATACTCCTCAAGCACAGTTACTCTTTCTCATCCTTGAGTTTCCTATTACATGACTTTATTCTGGAGCGCCGCCTCGTGGCCAAAAAGCAGATCACCTCTATAAAGGTGAAAACCATCCCTTCCCAGGCCAGCAGCAGCAGGTCCTAAATAGAAGGAAGCTGGGAAACCAACAGTAGAATAAACCTGTTTCCTCTTCCCATTTCCAATAACCACCCCTGAGAAACTTGTTTAGAGCTAAAATTAATAAATTAAAAACTACAGGAAGAATGAAACTCAGATACTGTCATGATCATGAATTACAGTTCATTGTTTTTACTAGTTTCCTTCAAAATGCCTCCTCTAAAAAAAATCAAAATGTTTTTATAGTACAATTATCCACATGTTCTCCCTCCATACAGTAACAATTGCAGGTTGGTGGTGGCCCTGAAATGGGACTATTCCATATTGTTACTACTATTCTAGCCCCTTGCTGAGTCAAGAGGAGGGAGTAACACATTGAATCCATAAAACCACCAAATGGACAGAAATGGCAGTGGCAGCACCTGTCTACAACAAAAGGAGACATGGGACTGATGCTCGGCCTCAGACAGTGACAGTCTGGGCCATTCTGTTCTCCGGGGCAGTGGGACAGGAAAGCTAGATCAGGGAAGAACAGATCTGCAAGTGAGTGGTTTCTGGGGATCTCTCAGTACCCTGGGATATAGCTAATGCTACCCTGCAGTGGAACCACCCTGCTAGACCTCAAGCATCAGTGTGCAGTGCTCTGAGCAGAGTCCTGACAGTGATGAACTGAACTTGTTTGGTTCCATCCTGAGAAGCAAGGATGGACATTGAATATTCCTGGGTTCTAGATGAAAGCCTTCAGCAATCACTTTCTTCTGCTGCTTTGTCAACTGCTGCTTTTAGACAACTGTGGTCTCTGCACATGAAACTGGTCATGAAGCCAGGGTAAGCCATATTCTTTGTGATCTGACCAAAGTCAACCAAGAAAGACCACAGAATGAACCCCGGCCCATATAGCTTAAAGGAAAACGTTGAAAAGTGATTGTCAAAAGGTACTGTTTAGAAATGCCATCAGAGTCAGACCAAGCTTCCCAGACCACTGCTCAGCTTCCCAGCACGCTGGTTCACTTTGACTCCATCTACCACCCCTGACCTCTCAATGGCTTGGTGTTTTAAAACCTCAAAATATATTATTGGTGTTGTTTAGTCAATATTGATTTGGATTCTCCATTTCAAGTACATTTTGCAGCATTTCCAAGATAAAACAGGAAAACAAAATAAAACTAGATGTGCTATGCCACACTTAGAAACTTTCATAGCAGCAGAAAGAGAAATGACTGAAAATGAAACTCCAGAAATGAAGACTAATAAGACTCATCTCCCAGGAGCAGCAGGCCAATTACATTTCACAGTGAGACATCTGAGAAGGCTTCTAGTCCCTTCCAGGGCATCAGTGCAAGCTTGGTGACTCCGAGGTCCCTGACTTGGTCCTCTACCCGCTAACTCTGCAAGCTCTCAAACAATGCACCAGCATGTATCAGTCAGAGCTGGCCGGGTGGCTGGAAGCTAAAGGCTGTGGTTTTGCACCACCTGGTGACTGTTTCTTCTCTGGTTTTACTAGTGACTAAACTAGCTGGGGTTTTTGGTAGTGGTGGCAGTGGTGATTTGTTTTGTTTTGATGTAATAGTTTTGATCATGCTTTTCCCCTCTCCTAAACCTTGCCAGACTCCCCCTTCTCTAGCCACTCAAATTCATGTTCTTGGTTTAAGTCCATGTTGCCTCAATTTGAAACAAGATTGGACCTAGAAATAATTAGAACTGGGGTGTGCAGCATGCCAGATGGGAAAGAGGGTGCATCACCAGGGTGAAGCATCAGGAGGTTGAGAGAGCTAAGACCTGTTCCCCAAGAACCAGGCCCACACAGGATCTGCCTCTGAGTTCACCAGAACCATACACAAATCTGGGCATGGTGTAAGACTGTTCCCCAAGAACCAGGCCCACACAGGATCTGCCTGAGTTCACCAGAACCATACACAAAGCTGGGCATGGTGTAAGACTGTTCCCCAAGAACCAGGCCCACACAGTATCTGCTTGTGAGTTCACAAAAACCATACACAAAGCTGGGCATGGTGTTGCAGGCCTTCAATCCAGCACTCCAGAGGCAGAGATGAGTGGCTCTCCATGAGTTCAAGACTACCCTGGTCTACATAGCAAGTTTCAAGCCAGCCAAGGCTACATAGTGAGACTCTTGTCTAAAACAAGAAATGAGAATAAAAGGAAATAAAAGAAACATAAGAACCACATACTACATTTCTGAAAATCCCTTTGTCTGCATCCCCCATGGGTTCTCTGGGTAGGAAGAACTAGGTAGATCGTGTATCCTTACAAATACTAGCCAGGATTTCCTTGGGGAGTACCCAGGGACCTCCAGAATTCTAATAATGCGACCCTATTGTCACATTGTTCCATCGGGAAAGTGATTCCATTTTCAACAAAGCTCATTCCACACTATGCTTTCCATTAACTCCTTCATGCAAATGGGAGACGAACACCATAAAAGTGAGGTCAGTGTCACAGCTTAATTTCTCTGACCCACGAATGTGTTAGCCACTCTTACTACTGCTGTCCTTGTGTTCGAAGAGACTGAGTCACACTGGCGGTGAGCAGACCTGATCACACCCTGGCAGTGAGCAGACCTGATCACACCCTGGTGGGCGCCAGGCTACAACAGCAGACAGGCTGCTACAGGTTCAGCGCTTGCCCTACAACAGTTTTAGAGAAAATCCATCCAGTTGCATGGCCGGGATGTTAGGTTAGCAGCGAAGCATTTTCCAAGGCATTTTCTGCTTCAAAATACCTGAATCAATCCACCATATGGTGTCCTTCCCACACCCCATTCCTGTACTGTTCCTCCATGAAGAAGTGTATGCAGAAACCCTACAACCAGGAAGGGGCTTGTTCCTCTCCACTTTCTGCAAACAAGACCCTCTAGGACACACTTCTGTGGCTACACAAGGACAATCAAGTACATCTGAGTCTCCTTATTAGAAGTACTTACGACTTTTTTTCAGTTAAAAAATCCATTCAATGTATGTGTGTGCATGCATGTGTGTATGCACAGCACACCCATGGAGGTCTGAGGACAACCTGCCCGAGTCACTCCTCTCCTTGTGGGTCCCAGGGCTCCTACCCAGGTCTTCAGGCTTGGCAACGAGCTCCTTTACCCACTGAGCAATCTCCCCTTCTCAGTTATGCTTCACAAGGCACTGAGAGCTTGAAACTCACAACTCCATGGCTCCTCCAGGCAGCACAGGACTAGTGCATATGAGCCTCTGGTCCCAGAATGTTGGTTGTCGGTAACTACACAGTACTATATAGCCTGGTTTAAGTGCGCTTGCATTTAAAGACATCTTGTTTAATACTGATGGCTCATTTGTTTCATTCAGCACGTAGCCAGCTGCATTGTAATCCATGCCTAAAACACACACTCTGCATTTTCTCCATACAGCACATCAAAGCCTCCTTCTACCTAGGAACCCCAGCCAAGAATCCAGTGCTGTGCCATTTTAAAAGGCAATATTAACAACGGGAAGGACAGAATGTGAGCTGGGATAGGCCGCAGCAAGTCTGCTTGCAGCGTGAGGGCTGACACACGAGTCTGCTCAGTGTCGGTCGCATTTCATCCAAACGTGACTTCAGCAGCTGGGGGCCAGAATGTGTAAGACATGACGTTGAAAAGCACCTGGAATATTCATGTTGTCATTACAAGTAAATTTGGACAAATAGGAGAATTTTCAAATATGGAAACCATGAGTAATGAGGATGGACTGTATTTCCAACCCTTTTTGAATTTAAAAATCTTTATAATCTTTCCCTCACTTCCAAAGCCATCTCTACGCTTTTCCTTTCTAAATAATGTAAACAATGGAAATGCAAAAGATCAGCCATTTACCAAGTGCACAGTGCACTCCCTCCCTAAGCCCAGGACAGTTTCCACATTTTCCCATCACTGCACGTCACAGTGTCGTGAGTCACTGGGCACCATTTCAATGACAGCAGCAGTCGCTTTCATAACTTCATAATAAAACCATCTAGATTCACATACTGTTTCCGTGGGGGTATCTGATAATTTAGTATACACAATTTATTGATAGAAATGGTTATTATACCTTTCTTATTTTTATTTATGTATTTTCTAATTAGCAGCTCAGGGAAACTGAGCCCAAGGCCTTTAACTATGCTGATCAAATGCTCTAGCACTGAGCTTCAAATATCTTATTTGAAGACTTAACAGAGAGAGAGAAAGGGGAACTGATTTGCATTAGCACTCAGTCTAAAAGGGAGAGTGAGAAATGGTGTGAGCAACCTGAATCCAAACGCCACGTTTAATCTCAATGTGGCATTCTCATAACAGTTACATCTAACAGCATTTTAAAAACAATGCTGCAGCCTTCTGCAGCCTTCGGCAGTGTGGGGACCGGGAAGCAAAGGGAGGGCCGCACAAATAAAGCCAGTTCACTTCATTCCCTGCCCTCCCCTCTCAGGAAGACGTGCCGAGATGACAGTAAGCAGTGCACTTGTAATTATGTATAATCATATCTGTGTAACTGCATAATTACCTGCTGTCACTCAAGAAGACAGTCTCCTGAATATCTGAACGTGAATATTAACTCTGAGGAAATATACTGCATATCACTGATTATCTTTTCTTTTTTTGAATATATATGAGTGCTCTGATGTACGCCTGCAGGCCAGAAGAGGGCACTGGATCTCATTATAGATGGTTGTGAGTCACCATGTAGGTACTGGGAATTGAACTCAGGACCTCTGGAAGAGCAGCCAGTGCTCTTAACCTCTGAGCCATCCCCCAGCCCACTGATGATATTTTCTGCCTTCTTTTTTTTTAAGGATGACTATGAAAAAGTTAAAGGAAATGTCTAAAATTTCTCACAGTAAAGCAAATTACCATGGTTGAAAGGCAGATTGTTTTTAAAGTTTAGTTTATTCTTAGTTGAGGTAATGAAATGGGGAGATGGAGAGGCACAAAAAAAAAGTCTAATCAATTATCTGCCCTGACTGAGAAGGAAGTAGAAAGAAAGGCTTGTGGCAGCTGCGAATGCTTGCCTCAAGGATTGATGATCACAGCAAACTCTCAATTCACAAATCCACACATTCAAAGTCAAGTCGGGAAGAGACTCTGACAAGCCCTGGCCAGGGCTACAATTGTCACCAGGCATTGAAACTGCCCCCCACAGTCCTTACAGGCAGTGAGGTGCTGTTCATTCCCTGGAGGGTCATTCTACAGATGGCCTCTTGGCCCCTCCATTTCAGTAAGGATATCAGCATCCAGCTCCCCTGGCGGCTTCTCCCACAGGGACCTGGCCCTCTGACACTAGGACTCATCACCATCTGAAAGGATCAAGTGGCTCCATTGTAAAGGGATCTGTTTTTCTCTGTTGTTACAAGCCACACAGTAACTTTACATCGAGATTCTGAAATTTGGGACTATATAGTGAGACCCTGTCTTAAAATAGATGCATATTCTAGAACTGTCTTATTAGGAAGCCCTGTTCTTTTGGGATGCTGGGCTAAGGAGTGTGAAATCTATCTACCTCCTCCATCAAACTGTCATTCTTTAAAAAAGTACCTCTGCGGTTGAGCTGACTTGCCCGGGTACTTCTCTGCTGCCACCCTGGCTGGCAGCAGAACCAGTGCTTTCAGGGGCTTTCATGACGGACTAGCGACCAGAGGGCTTTCCAGGGAATTGTCAGTCTTCTGGTGCCAGGCTGGGATTACTGGGGCACCTCGCAGTATAGACTGGACAACTACTACTGGCAATCTCCCCTCAGCGAGAGGCAACTGCGGTATGACTAGTCTGAGTGCTGAGGCACCAGCCTTAAGAACCAAGTAAACTACCAGGTTCTCAGCTCATCGGGTATGATTTAGCTGTAGTGACTATTTTAAAGCTGACTGAACACTAACACACACACACACACACACACACACACACACACACACACAGCCTATTGGTTCTGTAGTGAACCCTGATTAATACACTGGGAAAACTCCAAACACTGCCTGTGCCTGTGATTTCCAAGAGACACGCTTCCCAAAACCAAGACGGTCTCTGACACAGCTAAGCTCCCTGTCTGCTCAGCGGGCCGTCTTGTAGGAGCCTTCAGTAACCTTGAAACCAAAAGCTACTGCCCAGTTCGCAGCCGAGGGAGCTCATTACATACATGTTAAAAGGCAGGCATCAGAGCCCATGGCTCAGAAGCAGGAAAACAGAAGCTCAAATCTGGCCTGCATGGACTCTTAAGAACCTGTCAACTTCCTGCTTCCTGGGCTAGCTATTTGGGAGAAACAAAACAAGAAATTAAATTTCTCTTATATATCCAACTTTTATTCAAAGAGATACAAATATCATCCAAAGACCAAAGAAAGCCTGTTCTTTCAAGTTCAGAGCTTTGACCAGCAGGATGGTCTTTCTTTTGGAAGTACAGAAAGAATTCAACACAGGTCTGCTGAGACCATAGTGGGTGGGTAAAGTTGTCAACCAGCCTGCAGCGCTTCTGCAGAGTGGCCGCTAGGTGGCAGAATGAGCCTGTGAATCGGCACTCAGGCTTGATTTCTGCCA
This sequence comes from Peromyscus attwateri, assembly GCA_902168425.1. Lineage (NCBI taxonomy): Eukaryota > Metazoa > Chordata > Mammalia > Rodentia > Cricetidae > Peromyscus > Peromyscus attwateri. Next base: position 3,937 of record CABHPP010125107.1, on the reverse strand, counting down.
GGCCGGGTGTTCTACAGTGAAGCATCAGCTTGTCAAGATTCTTGGCTCATTTTCAGCATAGATCATTACTCAACAGTCTTTCCAATTTCTCAACCCTCTGATGCAAGACCATGGCCTGGGCCTGGGGAGATACTTCTAGGGAGGTTTTTAAAATGAAAATTAAGGAATCATGAGGAAAACAGTCAAGGGAAGCAGCATTCCCTCTGGGCTATTCTTTAGTTGAAAGTATTTTCCCCCTAAAATAACTTTTTGAGTCTTCAGGGAAAGTGCTGCATAAAGTTGAGAGTCCTCAGAATCACATCGAATGACTTTCGGTGAAAAAGCTCCATCCTTGCCCATCACAGACTTAGGAAAAAGAACACTCACAAGGCAGAGGCCAAGAGCCACCTACACCTGAAAACGGAAGTGGATAAGGATTTACCAATAAAGCTAAGAAACACAACACGGAGGAAAAATCGCTCATCTCTTGGCTCATGATATAGATACACAAGCCGAAAACACCAAGGGTGACTCTTCCTGCCCCCATCCACCCACCCTGACTTCACTTTCAGAGAAACCCAGCATCCGAGACTTTCTTCTCTCCTCTGGCCTCCTTGCTGTATTCTAGGTCCACCAAGACCTTGCCAGATAAACAGTACACAGAACGAGCACTTAGTTGATAATTGGTACATGATTCAAGAGAAATCAGTGCCGGGATGAGTTCCATGTGGCAATTGTGATGATTTGTGGGTAAAAAAGACCAGATGATCCCACACTGCTTCCAAGTAAAATAGACATGCCTTGCTCTCCCCACACAGAAGGAAACTTGGAAGGCAGTGGAGGTGGATGCTGTCACCTTAACTGGGCTGTGTCCTTGGGAAAGGGCCACACAAAGGTGAGGGAGGTGACATCCATAGATCCCAAGACGCAGAGAAGCCTCACCCACCAATTCACTTCATCTAAAGTATCAGAGGAACCATCAGGACTAAAGAGATGAGATGGTGGAATAAACACGGCCAGAAACATTTTTAAGTAAGCTGTAAAGTTGAATATGTTACCATTAAATATTCTTATTTGGAAAGATTCATACTATACAACCAGTAGCTTGGAGCTCGTTTGTTTTTTTTAAAAAGACATTATAAAAGGTTGAAAAATGGTTACTTTGACCCACTGGATGCTTATTGAAAGCAATTTGGCACAATCAAAAACTAGTTGAGATTTTTTTTTCCAGGAAAGACTTTCTGAAATAAAAACTACTGCCTAGTGATTTCTAACCACTAAAGCCAAAATCTTATTTGTGTAACCAATGATGGAGGTTAAAATGGAAACCTAATTTTACAACTGCAGAATTAATCAAGTTAGCTAAAGGCCACTCCCAAACTGGTGACATTTGTGTTAGAGCAGATTGCAGGCCACAACCATAACAGTAGGTTAGATTCAAGACATGTTGTGTTCTGAATTATAACATCAGAGTGTGTGTGTGTGTGTGTGTGTGTGTGTGTGTGTGTGTGTGTGTGTGTGTGTGGTGGTAAACAATCCATTAACATTTGTAGCAAAATAACACTTTGAAAAAAAAACTATATATAAATCTCATCATGACTCAGTTCCAGGAGACTTCCAGGGTTCTTTGGATAGAAATCTTTGATGGAATCAACATGTGTTAGTAATCCAATCACCAGCCCAATAATAAGACGCATCCTAGAACTGTCATCGTTCATTGAACTCGGGAGAACCACAGCATCTTATGCAGGAGGCTCACGAAGGCTCACTGCGTTCCGGGCTAACTCCTCTCGGTTACACTTCATCAGAACTGGATAAACAAGCGAAGTATTAGTCACACTTGTGTAACTTATTCCATTTCTCTGCAGCCAGAAGAGCTTTTCATGTGATCCTATTTAAACCAGCTAAACATCTGGAACTGTGGAAACTATTCTGTAAAGCACAAGAGGACCACACGTTCGATGTGACTGAGGTCAGATGGGGAGGGTGGGAGGAGAGAGCTTCCTGGAGACAAGAGTACTCACAATGAAGCCGAGTTTCTTATAATCCCGCGTGTACATGGACTTGCGCTTCTCCATGCTGCCACTGCTGTTATTAGGTTCAGACTCCGCATCAAAAGCAATTCTTCGAAGTTCAAATATGATGTCTCTTTGGGCCTGAAGGAGTCAGAGAGGGAAGGAAAAAGAGGCAAAAGAGAAAGTTGCTTTCACTGTGTGATATGACATAAGACTCCCACTTTCCCCAGAGTCCAAATGAATCACTGCATCCAGGCGAAGCCGAAGAGAGAAAAGCCATGTCCTAAGTTAGAGCTCTGCAGACTCCTCTCTGGGCTGCTCAGGCTTGGCATTAATCTACAGTTATCCTTCGGCCAAGTCATTTGGAGTACTGATAAATATTATCTAGGGCGGTCCTACATAAAAGCCCCAAATACAAAGGGAGGGCTGGGATTGGAGGAGGCTAACTTGGAGAATCCGTGAGTAATGTTCTGTTTGAAACAAATTAAGAGGCACACAAGGTTCTCAAGCAGGATCTGAGCTACAAGGGATCGCTCATTCCACCAAGGCCTGACTTCATGGAAACTAGCACGTCGTAAAAATAAAAGGGAGAACCCAAAGACAGAAACAATGCCATGTGTCCTTCCAGGGGTGAGTATATAGTGGGATGTTGCACAGCCTCAGATAGGAGCCAATTTCTAATGCATTAGCATACGGAAGAACCTTACAAAAAGGCTGGAAGACTGTGTCTCCTAGAAATGTCAGGGAAGCTACAACCAGGAAGTATCACTAACAGGGCTGCCCAAAGAACACCCAAACAAACACACCAATAGACATGCTAATGTGGAGGGGAGAGCTCATGAGGCCTCAACCCCAGACAAATAACTACAGGTAACTAAAGAATACTAAGAGTGGGAGAAATAGTCTTCCCCAGGGAAGAGCACACCAATTGGTTATCTCATCCCAAATGGTCAGCCCTGAAATCACACACACAAACAAGTAACATTATATGGATGGAGAAGGTTGTATTTATGTATTTAGAAATACACACACACACACACATACACACACATACGTAACAAGAACTGAAGAAGAAGAGGCCATGAATTGGAGAACAAGGGAAGTGGGTACATAGGAGGGGCTGGAGGGAGGAACGGGGGGGGGGGGGGGGAATAATGTAATTAATTATATTATAATCTAAAAAATGAAAAACTATCATAAAAAGTTTAGAGTAGAACAGGCTAGATACAAAGTGGCAAGTCCCTTTTTTCTACTTATCGGGTCTTCCTAAAGTAGTCGATTAATAGGAACAGAAGGCAGAGCAGGGATTTGGAAGGAGCCAGAAGAGAGGGGGCAATGGGAGGAGCAAGTATGGCTGGATGGGCACAGAAACGCAGTTTGGCACCATAAAAAGAGGCCTCGAGATGAATGCAGGGAGATTTACAACAATGTGAATGTGGTTACTGGTTAAAATGATCAGTTATGTTATGTGCCTTTTTTCAATAAACAAGAAGAAGAGTTTATTTACGAAGAGTATTGTTTTCATATTAATATGTACTGATCTCCTCTCTCCATAGTCAGATGCACTGATCTCCTCTCTCCATATTCAGATGCACTGATCTCC
>CABHPP010125105.1:11488-69730 GCA_902168425.1 Peromyscus attwateri | reverse complement strand
CAGGCGGGGAGGAGTGGCCGGCCGTGGTGAGTGAGGGGCCGCTGTCCTTAGACTAGGTGGAGCGGCCTGCTGAGGCACTGGAGTCGTTTTGGTGTGTCCTCCCCTGGCTGGGTGGGAGCCACTGGCTAGACACAGAGTTCAGCATGTTCCTTCCTGCCTGGTCCTGCCTGGTCCAGCGTGGTCCTAGGTGGTCCTTGCAACTCCCTGGGCCAGGCTGGCAGCCTCTGAATAACTTCACTCCCTGGGCTGTGTCTGTGCAGAGCATTGGGAGTGGAACTGAGCTTAGAAATATCCTTGTTTGCAGGCGGCTGTGGGAATATACAGCAGGTGACAGCTTGCGTTTGACAGGTGGACCCACCAGATGTATAACTCTTTGTTGGGGAGTCCCACTAGGGAAAGTCCATGATGGAGCCCCACTAAATAAAATCCACGGGGTGGCCCCATTAGGTAAAGCAGTGGGGTCACTGGCTGTAACTGACTGGTTGTTTTCTGTCTGTAACTTCCTCATGTGCCACCACCTTACCTCCCTAATAAGAACAGCTGTGGAGTTTTTTCCCACAGCCCTTTGGTAGTGTGTTTTACATCTTTGGGCACACTTACAGTTGTGGATGGTCGGGAAGTTGATTTCTGTTTAAGCTGTATAATTCTGATGTATAGAAGTAATACCAGAATATTCCTCTTTACTGACACAGGAAAGTAACAGTATTTTCATTCTCAAAGACGGCTAATTTTAGACTTGAGAACAGATTCAACCAGACTAAACTGCCCCTGTAGAAAATACGCAAAGACTAATTCCCAGGTGTTGTTTATTGCTAAATCAAGGCTAGGCTGTTTACATTGAGACAGAGTTCTTTGCAGTCCTCCTCTTTCTGCTCTACCTCCTACTGTTACTGTTTAGTCCTGAATTTCAATGTCGTTCTCTTTCTGGGAAGAAGTTAAGTGCAAGGACAAGTGTATACACTCACTGGCCTGTCTTTGTGGCCCCACTAGCCTGAGAAAAACTGTGTGACTTCATGTGTTATGAGAATAGGTTGGGCCCTGAAAAATGTAACAAATAATTGTCCAGAGTTTGGCTAAGGAAGGAGCAGCATCATTGTAGGGATGAAGCTGTGCAGAATGTGAGTAAAGCATATGTATGCTGAGTGAGAGATGAAGAAGAAGCCTAGAGAGGGTGAGAGAGTGAATTAATGAGAGAGTGAGTGAGCTAAGAGTGAGTGAATGATACAGAAGAAGCATGTGTGTGTGAGTGAGTGTGTGAGACATAAAGCTGCGTGAAAGAGTTGCCGCTACATATAGGAACTGTGTAAAGAGCTGTATGAGAGCGTGTAGGAGCGGTGTAAGGTATTATGTGGTGAGAGAGCTATGTATATGTGATGTATAGCTATGGCCGTGTGGAGAATTATAACTGTGTGGAGGCAAGGAAGAAGACCCTACATAAAAAAGAAAAGTAGAAGAGTAATGTATGCAAAAGAAAGATGTGAAGACATGTGAAAATAGATGTAACTGTGTATAGAAGTGTATGGCCATAAGAAAGATATGTAGCTGTATGTACAGAATGTAGCAATGTGGAGATTTGTAACTGTGTGGAGACAGAAAGAGTCAGAGACCATTTTTAAGATGAAGTAAAAGAGAAAGCATGTATGTTTCCTTATTTTACCAGTCAGTTAGATAGAAACTTATTCTTAATTTCCCTCAGATAAAAAAGTTTCTTATCCCTAGCTACTCTGAGGCATTTCTATTTCACTACCCTAGGGCAGCTTGGCAAGTTCCTACCTGGTCCTGCCTGGTCCAGCATGGTCCTATTTAGTCCTTGCATCTCCCTGGGCCAGAGGCAGCCTCTGAATAACTTCACTCCCTGGGCTGTGTGTAAAAGTAACCGTCTTATTAAATAAGAAACACAGAGCCAATGCAAAGATGAAAGCCCAAGAGGTCAGAGCAATAGCTAAGAGCTAAAAACCTTACCCTTCACTGTCGCTGTTGTTGTACCTCTCCGAAAGAGAGCTACTTCCCGTGTGTTTGTCTTTATATAGACTTTCTGTTCTGCCTTCTCATTGGTTGTAAACTCAACCACATGACTGCCTCGTCACTGCCTGTCTGTACAGACCTCCAGGTCTTCTGTGGTTGGTATTGAGATTAAAGGCGTGTGTCTCCAATGCTGGCTGTATCCTTGAACACACAGAGATCTACCTAGCTCTGCCTACCAAGTACTGGGATTAAAGGCGTGCACCACCACCGCCCAGCTTTTGCTATGGCTCTAATAGCTCTGACCCCCGGGCAACTTTATTTATTAACATACAAATAAAATCACATTTCAGTACAAATAAAATATCACCATTGTGCAGAGCATTGGGAGTGGAACTGTGCTTAGAAATACCCTTGATGTTGACATCACTGTGCTGGTGCCTATGGTGCTTATATTGTCACATGTGGAGAGAGAGATTTGCCAAACTCAGAGAGTACTGGCCTCTCTAGTATCTTCCAGAAGTTCTGTACTTTTAACATTTAACATTTAGGTTTAGGATCCATCTGGAATTAATTATGTGGAGCTTGTAAACACTGTCTCCTGTGTAGAGTAGCATTCCACTGCTAAACTGTGATGTAGAAAAGTAGATTTGATGGTAATAGAATTGATGGTATAAGGATTTACCAGTTCTTAGGAGACATTAAGTCACACAAAGTAGAATTTAGCTGAGGGAGGGCTGCATCCCAAATACCCCGAAGATAAGTAGTATGCTAACCATGCCTGTTGTTAGAAGTTAGTATGGTAAGATGTAAATGTTTGTTCACCAGGATTAATCAGCTGTTAAGCTACATTCCCATAACAAATGAGACAACCCAGATTTACAAGCAGCCTAAATGCCCACCTGCCTATCAAAGGCCTCTAACATGCTGCTTAAGGAGCCGTTACAGGGTCACAACCAACATCAAGTCCTGGTGTGCTATGAAGGTATTATAATTCTTGAACAGCTGCAGCTCCAGCCTTTTTGAAAAGCAGTTTTGAGTTAAGGTCTCCCATATTGATTGAGGTGGACTTGAACCATTGTTGCTGCCCCACAGGGCATTGCTCTTGCTAGACTCCTGACTAACCACCCTAAATTCTTGGATTATAGGTCTGCAGCACATCAGAGTTCTAAACTTGCCAGTTTGAGACACATAGTGGGCTGTCCATTGCAGAAGAGGGAAAGGATTTGTGTGTGGAGCATGGCTTCTCCCTTCAGAACAGAAGAGGAGGAGCAGTGTACTGTGTACGCTGCCGGGGGAAACGGACTAGACAATAGCTAGATCCCAGACTGAAGTTGAAGGCAGTGAGCTGCAGGCATCTCCATTACAAAGAAGGACCTGATGGGACAGGGTGAGTGATTTTCTGTGTAATTTCCCATCATGCATTAATTCCTTCCATGTGAAGGAAGACAGACAGAATTGGTGGGTGCACAGTTTAGGGAGGATAGCTTGAACTACTAAGTATTCAGTTTCCAATTAGCAAAATCTCCCATGCAGGTGTGTGCAATCCAGGTTGATTCAGTTAAGTCAGCTCAGTGGTTTGAGAGACAGGCCATTGGCTGTAACTCCATGTGTCAGCTAACAGTCCTTAGTGGCTACGGGACAAAGTCATACAGTGTCTTATTAAGGACATTCTCTCTACCAGGGAAGTGCCTGCTCTGTTTCAAAGTTAGTATAGCTAAATGTTCTACCTGCATGTCCAGTTGATACATCATTTTGTCAAGCAGTCTGGGCAAGAACAGTTTCTTGCCTAAATGGCTATTTTTGGCAAGAAGAAGGTAAACTCCATATAGAGTGTCTTCAATGCCCGTCCTCCTCTCTGAAGTAAATTGGTGCTGCCAGGAGTAGACAATTCTCAGTGTCCAGAAAATCTAGATTTTTAAAACATTTTAATTGCCATATTCTGTAGGTCTTTGAAGTGTTTGAAGATTACCTATCTAATTGAATTATATCTATGTATAATAAGTCCAACAAGAGTAGAAATATATATACAGTATAACAAAATTAAGTTTAAACTTGTACTAGTGAACTAAAATCCATAGCAATGTAAAACATTTCTAAACAAATTGTTGCTCTTTAAAGTAGGTTCATTTTTCTACCCTTTCATACTGTCATATCTATACCATCCCCTTTTCTTCTTTAGAAAGAGATTGCATTCATAATCAACCTGCTTTAAATAAAAATATTGGTTTTCCTCTGTCCCACACCAGAGGGCTCTTCTAATATGGGACAGGACAGAAGAATCTCTCAACCTTTTCTTTCAGCAATATCTTTGGGTTTAGAGAAGAAGTGAGCCAATTCCATCTTCAAAGCCAGCTTGGTATATTTGGGAATTTGGGCGTAGCTTCTCATACTACTTTCTGCTGGATGAGTGTGCTCTATTCTTATGAGGACACAAAGAAAATTTTAGGATTATGGAGTAGTCTGTGAGGCTGTATTCTCTGAGCCAGTTGCTTTGAAACCATTCTGGATGTTGGGATCATCTGGGCCATGGTGTCATTGGAGACCTTTCAGGCGGTCTTGGCTGGTCAAACCTGATGTATCTTAATCTGGAACAAACCCATAGCCTCTTGTTTCCTGTGGAAACAAAAACAGAGCCTCCTTTCCAAAGCAACATATCCTTAGATCCAAATTTTCAAGTCAAAATACCTCTAAAATATACATACTGGTTTAACTGAGCAGTGCTTAATACAATATACAGCATATTACAGGTATACCGACCTCTTGGCTTTCATCTTTGTAAAAAAAAAAAAAACAAAAAACAAACCACTTTTCTTCAGTTGTCTCATTTGTCCAGTGTTCTTCAGATTCCTTAACCTTCATTCTCCTAAAAGACAAAAACAAAAACCTTTCCCCAAGACTAATTTTGAGGATGTTCCTTTTTGGCAAGTTATTATCTGATTAAATGAAAAGGCATGTGTTACTGGTATAAGTTAGTTTAAATTGGGTGTTCATGCTGGTTGATGAACTATCACCTCCTTTAATTAAGAGGTCTCTCTTGTTCAAATCGAACCTTTATCAATTTTGATGGTACCCACAGCTTATCTTCTCCTGTAGAAACAAAAGCAAAACCTCGTCCCCAACATAACACATATCCTGGTTTCCATTCTGAGGTCAGCACATCCTTAAAGTATATAGGCTGATTTAATTCTGTAGTTTTTTCTATTATCCAATGTCTCTCTGACCATCCAGAATTTCACCCCAATAACTGGCCCTGGGTTTGATTTTATTAATAAGAACTTTTAAGATTCCTGCTACAGAGCAGCCTTCACAATCAAATGTCTTTCTGCAGTTAAAAATATCAGAGAATATAATTCAGACTTTCTGTGTGATTTCCATCTTTATGTGGCTTATTTTTTATATTACTTTTACTTCTCTTTAAAGACTTTATTTTTTAAAACTTTCTATTTCTTTATATAACTGTATATATTCCTTTTTCTTTCTCTTCCAAGCCTATGTACATTTTTACACACATTGTAAACTATTCCATCTGAATCTGTCTTATTGTGAACCTATTTGCTTTAAACTGCTGTGGCTAGTACTGAAGCAGAAGCCTTGGCTGCTGGCTCTGCCCAACTAGCTTCCCAACATGGTAGAACTAAGTTTACTGCCAGCTCTGGGTGGGTCCATGCCTCCATCCAGCAGCATGTAGCCCAAAAACCTCTTTTTTTTTTTTTTTTTTTTTTTTTTTTTAACTAGTAAAGGCTAAATCCACCAGGCACCAAACTGTGCATCTTGAAGATGCCTCTGTGTATTGTGGCTGGAATCTGCAGCCATGCTGTAGGTCAAGCCCACGTGCCATGCACCTGCCATATTGTAGTTCAAGCCTACATGTTGTGGTGTCTCGCTGCCCGCATGAGACATGAAGCAGGAACCAGTTTTTGGCTCCATTTAGAATTGCTTATTAAGTATTCTCGGGTTTTAGGTGGAAACTCAAGCCGTTGGGTGCCATTTATAGCTGAAGTTTTCCTGGTCCTGCCTGGCTCCCACAGCCCTGCGGCTGCTTGGACCCAAGTAAACACACAGAGGCTTATATTAATTAAATCTGCTTGGCCATTAGCTCAGTCTAACTATTGACTAGCTCTTACACTTAAATTAACCCATAATTCCTATTTATGTTTAGCCATGTGGCTTGGTACCTTTTCTCAGTTCTGCCTTCACATCTTGCTTCCTCTGTGTCTGGCTGGTGACTCCTGACTCTTCCCAGAATTCTCTTCTCAGCTTGTCCCACCTATACTTCCTGCCTGGCTACTGGCCAATCAGCACTTTATTTATTAACCAGTCAGAACAACACATTCACAGCATACAGAGCAATATCCACAGCAATAAAGCTTCTGCCTCTTTGCCACTTTGATTTTGCTATGCTCTATTAATCATGTCTTCATCAGTAGGGTCTTCTCCTCAAGTTCTTGAGGATAACCAAGAGCAATAGCAATACAGTGTGATGTTTGAGGGATTTGGAGGACCTAATTGGCAAAAACTCCAAAAGAAGTAACTTATACATGACAAAGAATTTTTGTCTCTCTCTGGTGTCCAGTAGGAGCATTGTTCTGTTTCAGAGTACCTCCATTTTAATTCTGCATCTCTCTCTCTCTCTCTCTCTCTCTCTCTCTCTCTCTCTCTCTCTCTCTCTCCTCTCTATTCACCTTTCTATGTTTGTGTGTTTGTGTCTTTGTGTGTGAGTGTATGTTAGTGATATAAAAGTGTAGTAAATTTCCTTAACTTTTTCAAAAAGTCTTTTGTTTTATTTATCTCTTTCCCTTCTCCTTTGTATATCCTACCTCCATCCCACCCCCATTACAGTTTAACCCTCCTTAGTCCATTTTTCCCTTTGTATCTGTGCATTTTTTTCTCCCTTCTTTCCATAGCCATTCCCATGGCATTTTATCAATTTCATGAACTCTATGGGTATTACAATTGAAACACATATCTGAAGATTTAACATCAACCTCCACAGTGACTGAAAACATGTAATGTTTATCTTCTTTGGTCTGAGTACCTTACTCAAAATAACTGTTTCTAGCTCCTTCTGTTTAGTTGTGAATTCCATAGTTTCATTTTTCTCAATATCTGAATAAGATTACCCTTTTTATTTTCATTATTCATTGACCAGTTGATGCAAATCTAGGGTGTTTCCATTTCCTGGCCATTGTAAATATAATCACAATGAACATGAATTAGCAGATGTCTCTGGAATATGATATGGAATTTCTTCTGTATATAAATATGGGAGTGGTACTGCTGAGTCACATGGTATATCTAGAGTTAGCCTTTTGTGGAACCTCCATACTGATTTTTAAAATGGTTGCACCAGTTTGATTCCCTCAAGCACTGAAATGGAGTTCTTTTTTCTGCACATCAATGCCGGCACTTGTCATTTTTAAAAATTTTAGGCATTCTGACTTTGGTGAGATTAAATTCAGAGAGAAGTTGTAATTTGCATTTCCCCAGTATCTAAGTATTAATGTTAAACACTTTTAAGTGTTTGTCAGCTATTTGTATTTTATTTTCTGAGAATTCTCTATTTAGCTCTATTCCTCATGATTAATATTTAAAATATAAACACATAGCAACTCCCTTCTCCTTCCTCTCTCCAGTCACTTCATGCCCCTGTTGTGGAATATTGCTTGAACAATGTAAGGATGTGTACATTTTTTTATGCTGCATTTGTTTAATTATGTAAAGATGTGTTGCTCTTTTCACATCTTCTTGCCTGCCTAAGGTCCAAAAGGTGAACTGTCAATATCTAGACAGAAGGGGGGATAGGCAGGGTTGACTGGCAGAAAGAATAAATAGGAGGAGGAATCTAGAGAGAAGGCAAGAATGAGGGAGAAAGAGGAACATGCTTGGGATTGGAAGCAAGACAGCAGCCAGCTAGCCAGCCACCATAAGCAGGAAAGTAGGACAGACAGAAAGAAAGAAAGAAAGAAAGAAAGAAAGAAAGAAAGAAAGAAAGAGAGAAAGAGAGAAAGAGAGAAAGAAAAGAAAAGAAAGAGAGAGAGAGAGAGAGAGAGAGAGAGAGAGAGAAAGGAAAGAAAGAAAGAGAGAGAGAGAGAGAGAGAGAGAGAGAGAGAGAGAGAAGAAAGAAAGAAAAGAAAGAAAGGGAAAAAAAGATAAAAAGCCCTGGAGCAAAATGTCTAAGCTAAGACTAAGCATTCATAACTAACAGGAAGTCTCCATGTCATGATTTGAGAGCTGGTTGGTGGCCTAAAAGAAAGCCTGCTCCATGCCCCCACTTACTCTGTCTCAAACTGATTGTTTACCTTTTGTTATTATTGCATATATATTTATATGTCCATTCACATAAAATAAATATAAGCTGCTGAGTCCAATTTATATTATTCAATATAAACTGAAGAAATACCATTTGTATTTGGTATTTCTTCAATTTATATGATTTCAGGGCAGGCCACTTTGTTTTGGATAACCAACTATTAGTTTACTATAGTACTTTGTCTAGGAATAGGATCTCATTAAATCCTCCCCAAATCCTTCTATGTTAGTATGTCTACTGGCTATGTTTTCTCTTTCATTTGAGATCTTCTTGCAGGGCTCAGGGTCTGTCTGCCTTGCCAGCTTGGCTTTGGCTTCCCAGCTCCTATATGATTTCTGCTCTGGAGTTCCAGGCCTCCTCTTCCAGAGCCCTGTGGATGGGTGGCCCTGTTATCTCCACTGGCCTTGATCTAGAGCAGCTCTCCAGTTTAGCTGCCAAGCACTCCTCATTCTGCCTCTTTCCTCAAAACTGAGGTCACCACAGGACTTCCAGGTCCTTTGAATCAGACTGAAAGAATGTCTGAAAGGGCATTTCCAGAGAGGGGGGAATGTTTATGAGCATGTTATATTGATGTGTCTTTGAGGGATTTGCCTGGGGGTGCATCTAGAGATTGCTGTGCTTGTGAGGAGATGAGCTGAGTGATTTCTTCTGGGTTTGCCTAAGGGAGAGGGTGTGTTTAGTAGAGATTGGCAGGCGTGGCCCAAGGAGGCAGGGAGGTGGAGCTGCACAAGCTCACAGGCCCTATGCACCAACTCAGCTCCTGTCTTACCTATCTCAAATATTTGTGGACCTGAAAGAGGGTCAGTGTCATCTTGCCTGATCACTTGCAGCCCTAGGACTAGTCCCTAGAGTCAATCAGGGCTGATGATGAAACCCAGAGAGATAGAGATCATAGTGCTGCTGCTGTAGCTGTTAGGAGCAACAGGATTCTGGGAACAGCCCAGGAACAGCTTGCCATGGTCATATAGGTGAGAACCTGATGCAGGGAAAGTAAGGCAGGCATCTACCTACCCTTCTTAAGGACCTTCCTGCCACTAGGTTGCCTTCTGATTCTTTAGTCTCTAAGCCACTCTCCAGACTGTTCTTTGAGCCCAAATGCCCTCCAAATACTTCCTGGTGCCCAGATGCTTTACAGAGCTTTCCCTGGGGGCTCCCATTGCCTTCTGAGATTTCAGAAATTGGTAGAGTCTTGGAATGTTCCTGGAACAGCATGGGTGATCCTAATATAACACTGCCTCAGAGAGCCAGACTCCAAGGCAGCATTCAGGGCTTGAAGGGAATTCTACAACATCAGCAAATCTAAGACTTTTATATCTGAGGAGTTTTAGGGAATTGAAAACACTCATGCACTCTTTTGATGGTTTCTTTATTCACTCATATTTTCTCCTCATGCTGTTCTCTCATGTTGTTCTCTTTTTTTCACTGCTTATATACCCCAACAAAATCTTTTAGGCAATTCAAGAGTCCTAAGAAAGGTTACATTCCATAGGTAAAGACATGAATTAAAAACAGAGTCATCCCAACAACTCTCATGCAATATATCTAAGTAGCCTGTTATGTGCAAGCAAGGAGCATATTTTCTCAGTCAACCCCTTTATTGACAGGCTGTAAACTGTAGTTATAAAGAAAGACTCCATTACTTTATTATCTTGAGAGGTAATCTTATAAGAAATCTTAAAAGAATCATAAACCTAAACTACTGAAGAGCCCAAGAAGATGAGAGAATTGTATACTCACAACCTGAGTATACAGCCTCTTCGACCGTTTGCCCCTGCATTCTCTCAAGCAGGCAACTTAAACTAACTCAATGACTACATAAACATTTTTAACTAGCACTCTGCAATCAGGAATCATAAATTCTGATTCCCTTTAGATCTCAGTGTTGCCTGCAGAGTGCTGAGTTTTAGACAAAAAGACTCTAGGAGTGTCACAAATTCTCTAGTTCAGGCACAGGTCAACATTTCTGAGCCACTATATATCTTTTAGTATCAGCTCTGCTGACACTTTTCACAATACTATAATGCTTAAATCTCAAAATGTAACTTTTGTCCTATGTGTGACTGTTAGACCCCAAAGGTTAGGGTCTCGAGTGGGTGCCCTAAGAACCCAGACTCCAGTCCAGTTGATGCAATAGCAAGAGGTTTTTATTGTGGCTGTACAGTCGGGCAAACTCAGCTAAAAGAGCATGAGTCGCCTTGCATTACAGTCACATAGGCACTTTTAAAGGAAAAACCCACAAAAGCCATAAGATTACAATTCCCATACAATCACAGAGTGATCACAGAGTGGGTACGGTTATGTCAGTACCTGTACAGGAAGAATTGGCACATTCTTCCTGAAACCTCAAGGGGGGGGGGAGAATTGGCAGGAGTGGAGTTTACACAAAGGTCACAGTGGTCCTTCCTGGAACACTTGCAACTATCCCAGTCACAGTTGAGCACATCTCTTAACGGAAATCTCTTTACATTGTTATATTGTTGCAGGGGTGGTTGAATAATGGCTGAGTCAGCTTGCCCTGGGAACTAGATTTTTAGTTCCTTATTTCCTGGGGCTTGGGGGTGTAAGCCTGAAGGGTTAGGGTCTTTCATGACTATTAAAAGAAAACCTGTAGTAGTGTACACTGATGGGAAAAAAGACTAGACAATAGCTAGATCACAGACTGAAGTTTAAGGCAGTGAGCTGCAGGTGTCTCCATCATAAAGAAGGGCCTGATGGGGGAGGGTGGGTGACTTTCTAGTAATTTTCCAGCATGTATTAATTTCTTCTATGTGAATGAAGACAGAAAGAATTGGTGAGTGTACAATTTAGGGAGGGTAGCTTGAACCATTGAGTATTCAGTTTCTGATTAGGGAACTCCTCTATACAGATATGTGCAATCCTGGTTGACACAATTAAGTCAGCTGAGAGGTTAGAGAGGCCATTGGCTATAGCTCTGGGTCAGCTTACAACACTCAGCAGCTAACATTTTACATGGGACAAGTCATACAGTCTCTTGTTAATGGTATTCTCTCTACTAGGGAGAGGCCTACCTAGTCTTTTTCAAAGTCAGTGTAGCTAAATGTTGTTCCAATTATTTTTATCCCTTTAACAAGTCAATTATTGGTATAACTTTTTAAATTTTATTTTCTTTAAATGCATTACTGCTCTAATCTCTTATTTGTTTTTATTTTTCAATAGTTGCCAGTCATTAAGAATTTCATTCTATTTTTTTCTTAAGTGCTATCTCTCTCTCTCTCTCTCTCTCTCTCTCTCTCTCTCTCTCTCTCATCTATCATCTATCTATCATCTATCTATGTCAGTTTAGAGCAGTGTTACTCAACCTGTGTGAGTCATGACCCCAGGAGTCAAAGATGCTTACACAGGGGTCACCTAAGACTATCAGAAAACAGATGTTTATATTACAGTTCACAAAAGTAGCAAAATTGCAGTTATGAACTAGCAATGGAAATAATTTTATAATTGGCAGTCACTACTGGGATATGAACTATATTCAAGGGTTACAGCATTTGAAAGGTCAAGAACTACTGGTTTAGGTCAATGTCTCCTATAGCTTGGGCTTGCCTCACAGTATGTAATTGAGAATTGCTTTGAACACATAATCCTTACCTTGCTGCCCATTGCTGGGAAGACATTCCTGCTCCTCTTTCCAACTGGTTTCATTTCCAGGATTCTGCAGTTTGTGTTTTCTTTATTGCTTTTATTTCCATTTTCAGCTCTTAAACAGTTTTGTTTCCTTCAACTATTTGGTTCTTTATTTAAGAGGTTTATTGGTTTCCTCCAATTATTTCTGTTTTCCTGACTTTCTTTGAGGGATTTATTTGTTTTCTTCCTAAGGACATCTATCATCTCCATATAGTTGGTTTTAAGGTCTTTTTTTTTTTCCCTGTATTTCAGCTGTGGTGGAATTTCAGTACCTGCTGGGATAGGATAGCTGGGCTCTGGTGGTAACATAGTGCCCTGGCTGGTATTGATTATGTTCCTATGCTGATGTCTAGCAACTGGGTTTGGAGTGATTATAGGTCTAGGTACTGATTTTTGAGTTTGTCTTGGTTGGATGGGAGTTTTGTTCCTGGGTTTCTGTTTGCTTTCTGGATTTTTAGAGCATGTGTTGGCTGAGTGTTGCCTTTTTCTACTGGCCTTCTTGGCTGGTGTGTTCAAGGGATGATACTTGCTTTTGATTTTGGCTAGAATCTTGTAGTTCTTGTTTAAGAGGACCATGTTAAATTTGTAGGTCTGTCTTTGTGCCTCCTTTTATCAGTGGTGCCTTTTGTGTTATATGATGGACCTTTACCTATTTTTGACAGATTACTATATTATGTTATGAGTTCCTTGAGTTTTTGTTGGTTTGGAGACTTTCTGTGGAGAAACAGTTTTAGTTTTCTCTTCTTGATCTTAGAGCCTTGCCTCTTCTCATTTCTTGGTATATCTGTGTTTTCCAGTTGTTACTGTCATCAGTGTTTGCATTTTTGCTATTTAAATCATTGATGTGGTTAGTACATTGGTTTTGGTTTTTAAAACCTTCTTATATATGATTGTCTCTGTTTCCTAGTTAGCACCAGCAGTCAACATATCTGAACCTACAGTCCCCTGAGGGAACATCGAGGATGTGCCTCCATCAAAATGACTGGTTGCCATGTCTGTGAGAGACTGTGTTGATTAATGATTGATTTGCAAAGGACCTTCCATTGAGGGCGGTAATATCCCAAAGTAGGCCTGGGCTAGATAAGAGAGCTAGTTGGGCATGAAACAATGACCAAGTAAGAGAGAAAGCCAAGAAACAAAGTTTCCCTGTGGTTTTTACCTTCACTTGCTAGCTTGAGTTTCTATCCTAAGCTCCCACAATGATGGACTATAGTCTGACATAATCATCCAAATAAACCTATTTATTACCTAAGAAGCTTTTGGTTAGAGAATTTAATCTCAGCAACAGAGATTCAAGTTAGAATAAAAATGGTACACCAAAAGTGACTTTGTTGCTGGGCAGAACCTGGGAATACTATCTTTTAGAGGAATGTGGAAGATATCAAGACTTTGGATATCAAGAGCCGTAAGCTCTACACATAGCTTAATAAACTGCTCTTGTAGGATCTGGAAGATGGGAGTGTTGAGAGTAATGACAGACAGTAGGGGTCCAGGTATTAGGATTTCAATGGGAAGTAGAATTCATGGTAAATTAGGCTAGAGGTCATTTGTGTGATATTTTGGCCCCAAACCTTTCTTATTTTACTCATGCCCCAAGAAATTGAGGAAGGTGGAATTAAAAATAATGGGCTGATTACTGAGCTGGAACATTGACTCTCTTGGATGGCTGTTACTGATGACTCATTCAGGACTACAGTGAAAAAAGCAAGTGGGGCAGAAGTAAATAAAAATTCTATGGGTTGTACAGAAAAACAGCACTAGGTAGTTTGCAGTCAAGTGCTGAAACAGAGGCAGAAAATTTCAGGGAGATTATTACCATTAAAGAGGAAGTCCTTTGTAGACAGAGAGCTTTTCTCTATCTCGCCTGGCCCCATGGTCCCACAGCCATTTATAAAGTAATCATTCAGAGGCTTAGTATTAATTTTAAACTGTTGGGTCTATGGCTTAAGCTTCTTGCTAGTTAGCTCTTACATCTTAAATTAACCCATATCTGTTCATCTGTGTATTGCCATGTGTCTCATGGCTTTACCTGTATTCCATTACATCTTGCGTCCCTGCTGGCTCTCAGCATTTCCCCTGACTCTGCCTTTCTTCTCCCTGTATCTGTCTCTTGGATTTCCCACCTGTCTATTTCCTGTCTTGCCATAGGCCCAAACCAGCTTCTTTATTAACCAGTGGTAGCAACACATATTCACAGTATACAGAAAGACCATTCCACAGCAGTCCTTCCCTCCACATTGGATGCCTATCAGGGTGCCCTAAGGGTAAGAATCCATCATTCTGTGCCCTCAATTAATGGAAGGAGTAGGCAAAGTGATTCCTAGTTCCAGTAAGCAACTTCATACAAAACATGCTGCAACTCTGGCCCAATCACAGCTTAGAAGCCAAAGTTGGGGGTATCATTGATGTTGTACTGTTTCTGGAAACAAGAAAGATTTGACATCATGGATTCTTAGTCTGTGGTTTCAGTTCAGCACAGTTACAGGCAGTTTGTTTGGCAGAGTCAAGAGTCCCAGTGAGGAGACTGAGAGTTTATTGCATGATGCTGTGAGGATGAACACTAGGTTGTATTTTGAGACCATAAAATGTTGTGATGCCTAAGCTATAAAATATCTGTCATGGAGAGCTGTGTATAGAAAGTGGAAGTAACCAAAGAGAGAGAGAGATGTATGAGGAGTTGCAGGGATAGGGCCTTCTAAGCCCTTTGAAACTGAAGTCCTATCTGTCTGACACAGAGCTATAGGATTTGATGGTTGCCCTGCTGGGTTTGTCTTGTCTTGGCCCAATCTTCCCTCATTATGTACCCATTCCTCTCTTTTGGAATGGGAATGGCTATTGTGTGCCATTGTATGTTGGAAAGATATGATTTGTTTTCTGATTTCACAAGATGTCACAGTCAAGAGATTGTCTTGAGTGTCAAAGGACTTTGGACATTTGAATAGTGTAGGGGTTGTTACAGACTATTAGGATTATTGAAGTGACTATATGTACTTTCTTCATGGATGGCCATGAGCCTATAGTGACCTGGTTCAGAATGTAGTTGATTGAATGAAGAACCTCCTAGGTAGGTATTGTAGTTGAAACATTACTATATTGTGGTTGAAACTGATCAGCTGGCTTCCATCTCCTGTGGTTATATCTTCACCATCATTATAGACTCTATTCCTAAATCATATAAAATACAGTAGAAACAATTGCTAAGCTGTTTTGCTAGCCTGCAGTTTTTATTATTTTAATTTTGTTGTTTTTTAAGACAAGGTTTGTCTGTGTATCCCTGGCTGTCCTGAAAGTGGCTCTGTAGACCAGAATGGCCCCTAACTTAGAGATCTACCTGACTGTGGCTCCCAAGTGCTGGGATTAAAGGTGGGACAACATTTCTGGCTTTCTTTGTTTTTATATTATTGGGTGATAGGCCTGAAATGTAGGTTTTTGTACATGTTACACATGTACTATTGTGCTGAACTTCACCTACATCTTGAATTTCGAAATTTGGCAGAGGATATCATTCTCTTTCCCAGGATGGCATGTATTCATGACATTAGTACTGCCTGAGCCTTCTGAGTAATTGGATTGCAGGTGTGTGACATTCTTCCTGCCTGTTGTGTTTTGAATTTTTCAAAATAAATATGAGCATTTTGCCTATATGCATGGATATGCAATACCTATGTGCCTGGTCCTCACAGTAGTCAAAAAATGGTCTCAGGACCCATGAACTTGGAATAATGGGTAGTTGTGATCCCCCATGTACATAAGGGCAATTGAGCCTACCTATATGCAAGACCAGCAAACTGAGCCATCTCTACTGCCTTATGTTAATTATTTATGATCAATATTTGCATTGCTAATGTTTTCATCTGTCTATTTGTAACTGTTTAAACACTCATTCCTTTTTAATAAGATCTTATTAATGCTAGAGTTAAACTGGGGCACTTCAGGTTTCTGGAAGATGAATACAGAACTGGAGGGAATACATAACTCTTTGTAGGAACTTCAGTAAAAACTTCTGAGTTCTTTCTAATTTTTTGTTTGATTGATTTTTGCAGAGGAGACAGGGTCTTGCTATATACTTCTTGCTGCCCTGGAACTGATTGCATAGACTAGAGTGACATTCAATTCAGAAGAATCACTCTCTGCCTTCTGAGTGCTGGGATTAAAGGCATGACCCAATACACTCAGCTTGCCTTCTATTTTTCTTTTTTTTTTTTGTGGTTAGTAATTGTTAACACAATTTCTCTGATGTGTACTCAGTACTGCTGATCTGTTTGCTTGTCTCTGTCTGCTAATAGTCATTTCTTTTGCAATGTGATATCCCATTCAAAGGGTGCAGAAATGACAGGTGAACCTCCTATTCAGTTTCCTTCTAAAGTGCCTTTGTGATGATACTATAATGTCCATGTCATGGATTGAGTGTGGAAAACACCAGAATTATATGACTATATTGTCAATGAAGTATACATTTACAATGTTGTCAGTATCATGCTTTTTGTTGTACACATGTATGGAATCTTTTAGAATGCAGTGACCTATGATGATGTGCATGTGAACTTTACTCAAGAAGAGTGGGCTTTGCTGGATCCTTCTCAGAAGAATCTTTATAAAGATGTGATGCTGGAGACCTACTGGAACCTCACTACTATAGGTAAGACTGAATTTTCCTTTACATATTAAAATAAGGGGACAACTATTTCTTAGTTATTGATGAGCTGAATAAATCAGGCATGGTTCTAAGGTTCACTGAAGATAGTAACTCAAATATAGCATAATTTCCAATAATATACCATACATTTTTCTGGTACTATATTTTAGGCTACAATTGGGAAGACCATAACATTGAAGAACATTGTGAAAGTTCTAGAAGACACAGAAGGTAATTTTCATGTACAAGCTGATACAAATGTGCCTCTCAAGAAATTTTAATATGTCCTGGAAGTTGTAAAGAAAAGCAACGATATAAATAAGCACAGCTGTGGTGGTATTGTGTTCCCCGAAATATTGTGCACGAGCCACAATATTAAACATAGAGGATAGGCAGTGGTAGCACATGCCTTTAATCCTAGCATTCCACAGGCAGAGATCTACCTGGATCTCTGTGTGCTCAAGGATACAGCCAAGCATGGTGACTCACGCCTTTAATCCCAGAAAGTGAGCCTTTAATCCCAGGGAGTGATGGCAGAAAGCAGAAAGGTATATAAGACGTGAAGACTAGAAACTAGAAGCTTTTAGCTGGTTAAGCTTTTAGGCTTTGGAGCAGCAGTTCAGCTGCAATTCATTCTGGATGAGGACTCAGAGGTTTCCAGTCTGAGGAAACAGGATCAGCTGAGGAATTGGCAAGGTGAGGTAGCTGTGGCTTGTTCTGCTTCTCTGATCTTCTAGCATTCACCACAATATCTGGCTCCAGGTTTGATTTTATTAATAAGACCATTTAAGATTCCTGCTACACACAGCTTAAAGTGCATGGTTGATTATTAAATTCTCACAAAACCATATACCTTAAGGTCAGTGTTAATTATGTTTGCAAGGCATTCTTTTAAAAGAGAAGACAAGGAAACAATGCCTTAACAGATATCACCATTTGAATCATAGCCCCACGAGAACTATGCTGTAGAACTGCCAATCCATTTAGTTTCATAACACTCAGTCAGATATTGCAAAAGTTATACTACATTGAATAGTTGATAAGTATATATCGAAAGCTTTCTACTAATCAAATAATCCATAATAAAGCTGTTGTTATTCATGTACTTGTTTTGACTTTGCTAAGTTTAGGGAGAGGGGAAGTTAGAGCCAAGAGTCAAGGGGTAATTTCTGTGGAGAAACCTTAATTCCTATACACATGTCTATGAGGAACAGATAGGTCAAACTGTGAATACAGTGTGGAAACCTTTTGTTTCTTATTCTTTGCTTAATAGGTTTACCATATGTCACTCTGAATATAGGCTATATGAGCATAGGGATATGGGGAAAAAAAACAATGTATCTTTTTCTCTCTGTCTCAATTAGAAGATATGTAGTAGTCCCCACTTCTAGACACTTTGTTGAATGTGATTCAGGTTTACAAGTAATTGGTTTTCAAGCTTCATTGGGAATACATCAACAACTTCACATTGCAGAAAAGTCCTATGAGTACTAGAAATGGGTAAATATTTCTGTTCATCTTGGTTCACTTTGCAAATGTAGAATGACTCATACTATAGGAAGAGTTATGAATGCAATAAGTGTGGTAAAGCTTTTATATGTACCTATTATCCTTGCAGATACAAAAGAAATTATACTGGAGAGAAACTCCATGAAGTTATTCAATATGGTGAAGCCATTGCACATCAGAGTACTCTAAAAATACATAAAGGAACTCATATTGGAGAGAAACACTATGAATGTAATCAGTATGGTAAAGCCTTTGGAAGTTATGGTCATCTCCGAATACATAAAAGAACACATAATGGAGAGGAACCATTTGAATATAATCAAGGTGGTAAAGCCTTTGGAAGTCACAGTAGTCTCCAAATCCATCAAAGAACACATACTGGAGAGAAGCCCTATGAATGTAATCAATGTGGTAAAGCCTTTGGAAGTCACAGTAGTCTCAAAATCCATCAAAGAACACATACTGGAGAGAAACCCTATGAATGTAATCAATGTGGTAAAGCCTTTGCATATCGCTGTACTCTCCAAAAACATAAAAGATTGCATACTGGAGAGAAACCCTATGAATGTAATCAATGTGGTAGAGCCTTTACCCAAATCAATAATCTTAAAATGCATAAAAGAACACATACTGGAGAGAAACCATATGAATGTAATCAATGTGGTAAAGCCTTTGCATATCACAGTTATCTACAAATCCATAAAAGAACACATACTGGAGAGAAACCCTATGAATGTACTCAATGTGGTAAAGCCTTTGCATTTTATAGTAATCTCCAAATACATAAAAGAAGACATACTGGAGAAAAACCCTATGAATGTAATCAATGTGGTAAAGCCTTTGCTGAACAGAGTCTTCTTCAAATGCATAAAAGAACACATACTGGAGAGAAACCCTATGAATGTAACCAATGTGGTAAAGCCTTTGTAAGTCATGGTCATCTCCAAAGACATAAAAGAACACATACTGGAGAGAAACCCTATGAATGTAGTCAATGTGGTAAAGCCTTTGCAAGTCATGGTCATCTCCAAGGACATAAAAGAACACATACTGGAGAGAAACCATATGAATGTAATCAGTGTGGTAAAGCCTTTGCATTTTACAGTAATCTCCGAATACATAAAAGAAGACATACTGGAGAAAAACCCTATGAATGTAATCAATGTGGTAAAGCCTTTGCTGAACAAAGTCCTCTTCAAATGCATAAAAGAACACACACTGGAGAGAAACCCTATGAATGTCCTCAATGTGGTAAAGCCTTTTCACAACTCACTAATCTTCAAATGCATAAAAGAACACATACCGGAGAGAAACCCTATGAATGTAATCAGTGTGGTAAAGCCTTTTCACAACACAGTCATCTTCAAATGCATGAGAGAACACATACTGGAGAGAAACCCTATGAATGTAAACAATGTGGTAAAGCTTTTGCACATCAGAGTACTCTCCTAAAACATAAAAGATTACATACTGGAGAGAAACCCTATGAATGTAATCAGTGTGGTAAAGACTTTTCACAACTCAATAATCTTCAGGCACATACAAGAACGCATACTGTAGAGAAGTCCTTTGAATGTACTCAATGTGGTAAAGCCCTTGCATGTATCAGAAGTCTTCTAAATCATGAGAAAAAATCATCCTGCAGAGAAACCCTATGAATATACTCAATGTGGTAAAGCCTTTGCATGTATCAGAAATCTTCTAAATCGTGAGAAAAAATCATACTACAAAGAAACCCTGTAATTGTAGTCAATGTGGTAATGTTTTGCATTTCATGATAGCCTTTTATAAGAGTAAATTTTTAGTTTGCAACCAATCTGTTAATATCACAGTAATCTTTGAGGATCTGAAACACTAATACCAGAGGGAATATGACGATAAAAAATTTGGTAAAATTTTTAGCCAACACACTTTTATTCAGTTTAAAAAGATTATTTATTCTGAACAAGAAAAAATCTGACAATATCAGCAGTCTTGTCTAGCATGATAATGTCCATTTTTTACTTTGTTTGCACCTTCAAACTCATGGACAAAAGCCCTACTGATTTAAAAAATAAAGTAACTCTTTAAGATTTCATACTTCTCTTCAATTACATGAAATGTCTAATTCAGGTGTAAAAGTTTATGGATGTGTATTAGTGCCTTTTCTGTTGTGACAAAACATAATGTCTCTGTCAATTTATGAATGTTTAATCTAGTCCTTAGTTCCAGAGGGATACAGGATCACCATGAAAGTGGCATGGCAATAAATGTCAGACATGGCAGGTAAAGCAGAAGGCTAGGATCTCACATCCTCAACCTGCAGCATGATCTATTACATGAACCAATTCATAATTAAGAAAACCTCTGTAAATAAACCTTTAGCTGCCTGAATACCTGTGTTAAAAGAATGAGTGCTTATAAGAGAAAATGATAGACCTTTGGATCTTCTTGTATTGGGAGTTACAAGAAGTTGTCAAAAACCTGACCTTGGTCCTGGGAATAAACTTTTCTTAACTGCTCAGCCTTGTTTCTAGCCCTATAAATGATTTAAATCTTTTGTATCATCTTGATATCAGGAAATAGGGAAGAACTCATACAACAACAACAACAAAAAACCTGTTTTTGCTGTTTGCCATATGGTCTAGTAGCATATGAACACAAGAATTTCATAGCAGAAGACAGCTGATATATTAAAAACTGAATGACATCAAATGTTCCTTGATAAATGGTTTCCTCTAGAAAAATTCCTTGACTTTCTAGGTATAGCTTTAATATACAGCTGAATCTCTACAATGTATTGTTGTGGCTCGATACCACCTCAGAGTTTTAAAATTATCAATTTGTATCATGTAGTAGACTATCCATTGTAGTCACAGGGAAAGGATTTGCATGTGGAGCCTGGCTTCTGCCTTCAGACCAGAGTAGGGGGAATAGTTTATTGTGTGCACTGCAGGGAGAAACAGGGTAGGCAATCAGTTGCTCGAGTCACAATTATGAAAAAGGACCTGATTTTAGCATGGGGAGTGATTTTGTAATTTTCTAGTATGTATTAATTCATGTCATGTGAATGAAGACAGACCAGATTGGGAAGGTTCATGTTGGGAAGGTTAGCTTTAGCCAAAGAATATTGATTTTCCAATTAGGGAACTCTACTACTCAAATATATTTAGTCCTGTTCGACAGTTAAGTCAGCTCAGAGGTTTGAGAAACCAGCTATTGACTGTCATGTCAGGTTACAGATATCAGCAGCCAACATGTGTTTATGGGCAGGACAATAAGTCTATTATTAAAGGCATTCCCTCTACTAGGGAAGGGTGTAATCTTTATCTAAATCAATATAGCTACATGTTTTATCTTAGAAATAAATTACTTCTATCATTGTAAAAACTCAATTGGTATAGTTTTTGAAATTTCATGTTCTTTAAATGCATCCCCACTCTTTTATTTTTATTACCAGTGTTTCTCAGTCATTTAGAATGTCATTTTTCTGAAGTGCTACTGATTTATTTTGTTATGTTTAGAACAATATCTCCTGTAGCCCATGCTTGCTTTGAGCTATGTAGTTGAGAATTGATTTGAGCACACCTAATCCTGCCTCTGCTGCCCAGGGCTGGGAAGAAACTCCTGCAACTCCTTCCAGGCTGGGCCTTGACTGGTCAGTGAGAAAGAAAGGGGTTTCTTCCTTTGGCAGTAGTTGAGATTAGCAATGTAGAATCAGGTAACCAATTTTAGATGATTCATAAATGTCCTGACTGGCTGTTTTTTGGGGTCCACAGACCAGGGCAATCAAGAATCTAGATAAAGGTCTGAACCTATCATGAAGCCAAATAACTGTAGTAACACTAGTTCAGTGAAAACAGATGATCTGGGTAAAATGGTGTGACCCTGCCTGACAGGACTGTTATTTTCCTCATTTAAGATGTTCAATCTGGGCCGGGCAGTGGTGGTGCATGCCTTTAATCCCAGCACTCAGAAGGCAGAGACAGGTAAATCTTTTTGAGTTTGAGGCCAGCCTGATCTACAAAGTGAGTTCCAGGACAGGTTCCAAAAGCTACAAAAAGAAACCCTGTCTCAAAAAACAAACAAACAACAACAACAACAAAAAGATGTTCAGTCTGAGAGAAAATATGTGAGTAATCCTTGGTGTGCTCTCATACAAATCCCTAGTCTCTGGAACACATAGCCATAAAGCATGTTTCATTTTTTTAAAAAATAATCCTTAGATATTATAACTACATCATGTTCACAGTCTCTTTCCTACCTCCAAAACCTACTCTTGATAACCCAATTGTTTTCTAATTCATGGTCTCTTTTTGCTTTAAATAGTGTTAAACAGTGATAACAGCTACTGTTTGAATGTGACCTATGTTTAACTCCAGGACTTCCCAGCTATGAAGCAATGGGTTGGCTACACTGGACATAGAGTGTGTAATGGAATGTGCACACAAAGGACCCTGTGCCTTGGAAGAGGAACAGGAAGTGCTCAGGGAGACAAAGCATTTTTACTAAAATACAAATTTCTCAGACTAGGGACCTTACTGTCCCTGGGGTGGAAGGGTAGAACTGGGAAAGTCTGTGCTGAGTCATTTGATTTCTCCTCACCCAGTAGGGAGCAGCTAATGTCCTGAGGCCCAGCTGGGTGATCCTAGCTAACTAAACTCTGGGAAGGCTTTGCAGTCAGGAGTACCAGTGGGAGGTGGCTTGCAGGTTTTTTTTTTTTCAGGATTCTCCTGCTTCTTCTGTAGGGAGCTGTGAGGGAGACCATAGGCCATGTCATGGTGAGTGAGGGGCCAGTGACCCCAAACTAGGAGGAGCACTTCTGCTGAGCTGTCAGAGCGGCTGGAACTGGGAGGGACCATGAGGCAGACTGTGGTTCTCTTGGTCCTTTTGGTGACCTGGGCAGTGGAAGACTTTCCTCTGAGCCTCCTTGGATATGGATTCCCTGGGGAGGAGGAGCCTCTGCCACCCTGGCTATGGGAGGTTGTAATGCTTGTAATATGTGTCCAGTGTGTATACACAGACATTTCTTTTGGTGTGCAGTGGGAAGACAGATTGGAAAACTGAAGGTCTGGTTTCTAGAAGTAAGTTCTGACCATTGTATTCCATGTTCAGGTTTGTGTGGTGGTATTGTGTTCGCCAAAATATTGTGTACCTTAATAAACTTATCTGGGGTCAGAGACAGAACAGCCACAATGTTAAACAGAGGTTAGGGAGTGGTAGCACCACACCTTTAATCCTAGCATTCCAGAGGCAGAAATCCCTGTGTTCAAGGATACACCCAAGCATGGTGACCAACGCCTTTAATCCCAGAAAGCACGCCTTTAATCCCAGGGAGTGGTGGTAGAAAGCAGAAAGGTATATAAGGCGTGAGGACCAAAAACTAGAGACATTTGCCCATAGAGGCATTTGCCCATAGAAGCATTTGGCATGGTTAAGCATTTGGCCTGGTTAAGCATTCAGGCTTCTAGCAGCAGTTCAGCTGAGAGTCATTCGGATATGAGGACATAGAGGCTTCCAGTCTGAGGAAGCAGGACCAGCTGAGGATCCGGCGAGGTGAGATAGCTGTGGCTTTTCTGTCTCTCTGACCTTCCAGTGTTCACCCCAATAACTGGCCTCGGGTTTGTTTTATTAATAAGAACTTTTAAGACTCATGCTACAGGTTTGTCTTATTAATATTACAAATAGTTGAGCAACTGGTAGTAAGATAGTGATGTGGATCATCCTTCAGCAATACATGATTAGAATGCTTTTAACTTTCTGCTACCACAAGCCATCATGGAGTGATTCAGTAAAGTTCAGTTCCAGGGGATAAAAGGAGTTTCTGATGTGCAGAGATTTTCAGATATGCATGGTGTTGGGTAGGTAGATTGGGCAGATTCCACATCTTGTGCCATAATCCATGTGGCAGGAAACAGATTTTAATTTATTCTTCTGTTATTCTGGGATTGGGTATCAGTGGGGCTGAGTTTACCAGAAACCACCAGGAGGCATGAGGGACTGACTGCAGAGCCATAGCTGGAGATCACCTCCATTTCCACAGAGACCTCTAGAGCATGCAGATTCTCTCTTTGGGAGAAATATCAGAAGCTGGAGGGTCAGAAACATAAAGTTTAAGGGTCACTTTGAATTAATTTTGTGAAAGTTGTGAACCTGCATTTATTTAATTTCTGTACACAGAGAATCATAGGTAGTTGGGTAACATTGGTCAAGCCCATACTTTTCCTATCTGAGGTTCCTTTGGCCTATTGTTTAAAAATTGATTATATTTCTCTGCCATTGTTCTTGGCTTTTCTCTCTATCCCCATTATTCTTTCACAAATATTGTACACATTCTTGATTATTGTAGCTTTGTGGTAAGTATAGAAGTCATATTATGTCAATCTGTGTACTATTTTTTTTCATAGTCCCATTGAGTATTCTGAGTGTTTCCACTGTGAATGTAGCTTTGGAATCAGCTTTCCTGTTATAAATTGTTGGGCATTGTCATTGGATTCTATTCAGTTTATGGTCCAAATTTACCATACACAACATCTTAATACTGATGCATCATGTTCCCAAGGATCCTTTCTTTCCATCTTTATTTATTTTGGCTTTGTTTTTGTTGTACTCTGTGAAAGACTTCTAGTTTACTGGATAAAAAGTACTATGGGTCATGGCAGGTGGCTCTGCTCATCTTCTTCTTGGTGATGACCTGAGTTCACAAACCTACTACTCCAGATCCAAGACACTTGATAACCTCTTCTTTGTGTGTGTCACCTGTATACATATGGAAGACATTCTCATGCATGAATGTACACAAAAGAACAACAATAAACTTGTTTTCAAAAGTGCTTGTGACTTATAATGCAATTAGAGCAAAACAAGTTGCTTTAGGTGTACACTGTTTCTTTAAATATCTGTTATTTTGTATTTTGTTTTAAAAAGTTTTTAAACCATGATATATATTTGTAGGTCTGTCTTTGTGTTTTGTTTTACCTGTGGTGACATCTATGTTACCAAGTGGTCTTGGGCTGGACAAGAGAGCTAGCCAAGCACAAGACAGTGACAAAGCAAGAGATAAAGCCAAGAAACAATGTTTTTCCCATATTTTGCCTTCAGTTATTAGCTTGAGTTTCTATCCTAAGCTCCCACAACGATGGACTGTTACCTAGAGGTATCAACCAAATAAACCTGTTCATTATCTGAGTTGCTTTTGGTTTGAGAATTTAATCACCACAACAGAGAAGAAATTTAGAACAAAAAAAAAATGGTACCTCAAATGTGATTTTGCTGCTGCAAAGGACCTGAGAATGTTGACATTTGGTGGAATGTTGAAGATACCAGAACTTTACATGGCAAAAAGCCATAGCCAGCTGGAAACAAAGCTTACTTGGCTGTTCTTGTAGGACCTGGAAGATGGAAATGTTGAGAGTAATGGAAGCCAGTAGAGGTCAAAATTATAGGATTTTAGTGGGAAATAGGCTCTGCAGGGAACCATGGAGTTAATGTGGCCTACCTGCCTTGAGACAAGTGTCATAGAATTTTCAGGTTAGAGTTCATGACTCCTGGGGCACAATGTGCCTTCCAGTTTCTGAGAGAGACTGATGCACTCCCTCAGGTAGTGAAGCATTCAGGCTACTTTTTATTTCTCTGTATGACCCCTTAGAAGTCAAGGAAGCATGGAAGCTTCATAGAAAAATGGGTTGTACCTTCTGGGTGCTGGTTTTATAGTCCCGAATAGTTACAAGTTAGTGTCAGATATGCGGAGCTAGGTTTACTGCTTCCTTTGGAGTTAGAAAGGAAAGAAGTTTATACAGTGAGAGCTGTATAACAAAGGCTGTGAAGACTGAGGGCATTTGTTCCCATCCAATGTGCTATCCATACATGGTCTTACTTGACAGCATCTGAGTTATTCTGAATCATAGCAGTTAGGAGATAGAGCCTAGAAAATGGAATTTAAATAAAATTGGTTTAATGTGAGTACTTATAAGCTACAGAGTTTTATGGAAGGAATTTTCACCTTGGCATCATGTGTTATCTTCACACTATAGGGATTATTTTGTAGTACATGTATTCTGTTATTTTTTAAAGTTTAAGGACTTCCCTGTCACCTTCCTCTTTTGTGGATGGTATTATAATTCGTATACATCTCAAATTGGCAACTTTGTCCTGTGTCAAAGGCATCTATCTAGCTAATATTTAGCATTGGTGAAGTTTCAAAATGGTGTTAGCAACTGCATAGACCAGTGGATATACTGGATTTGGGTAATTGTAGCCACTGTTGCTTTAGATAAAATTATTTTTAAGCACTAAAATCTCCCTACCCATGAAGTTGACCTAAGATGGTTCAGTGGTAAACCTGAGTTAGTTCTTGTATGTTTGAAAAGCAATCACACAAGACAGTCTATTTGGCCGGGCGGTGGTGGTGCACACCTTTAATCCCAGCACTCAGGAGGCAGAGGCAGGCGGATCTCTGTGAGTTCAAGGCCAGCCTGGGCTACCAAGTGAGTTCCAGGAAAGGCACAAAGCTACACAGACAAACCCTGTCTCGAAAAACCAAAAAAAAAAAAAAAAAAAAAAAAAAGACAGTGTATTTGTACTGACATTAGGTGCCAGCAATTATTTTATCAAGTTTATTTACATGTATTTGTGAGATATTGAGATGACTCATTAGGTCAAAGCACATTGTCATACAGGTGCAATAAACTTGTTGCTGGGAACCCATGGAAGAGAGAACCAAGTCCTGAAAGTTGTCCATTGGCTGCTACATAAGAAGTATAGCATGTGCCTGTACGCATACATCAAACCAACACACAGATCACACACACCTCTCACACACACATACACAAGTACAAATGCAACATTCACATAAACATACACCACACACACACAAATACACACTACTCAAATACAGACACACAAAAAGAAACACACAAATACACATATATAACACAAACACATAATCCTCACACATCACACATACCCAAACACATACACCATACACACATATACATATACAAACACCCACAAAGAAATTTTCAAAGACAGTATTTAAAGAACACTTAGGATAAATGTGGTAAATAAATTTACATAGGACTGGATTTTTTTTTCTTGAACTTCTTATTCTTTATTTCAATGACAATGGCATAATCTGAAAAGGTCTGACCTCATAGAACTAGTCTGTTCTAGTAGCCATAAAATAAATATTTGCAAAGTATAATATTTGGAGTACTTTGGCTCCTATGAGGAGAGGATGCATAAAATAAATTTGCATTTAATATTAGTGGTTTAGAAGAATCATTTTTAATCTTTATCAGTACCATAAAATGCTGCGATGTTAAAGACAATGAAATTTTAAAGACTCTTTAGACTTAACTAATAAAGAACTTTAATATTTTGAATTAATGAAAATAGACCTTATTTTGATTTTTTGACACATTCTTTCTATGTAGCCTTGTCTGTTCTGGAACTTGCATGTAGACCAGGCTGGCCTTGAACTCAAGAGACAGATCCTCCTGCCTCTGACTCCCAAGTGCTAGAATGAAGGCTTACTCCAGCATGCCTGGCCTTTGTTTTAGGTTCTTTGAAACACTTTCAATATGTATTCTTGGTGGGTCTGGCATTGCTGAGTAGAGCAGGCTGACTTCAAGCTCAGAGATCTACTTGGCTCTGACTCCAG
This sequence comes from Peromyscus attwateri, assembly GCA_902168425.1. Taxonomy (NCBI): domain Eukaryota; kingdom Metazoa; phylum Chordata; class Mammalia; order Rodentia; family Cricetidae; genus Peromyscus; species Peromyscus attwateri. Next base: position 42,028 of record CABHPP010125105.1, on the reverse strand, counting down.
AGCCCTAGGACTAAAGTATGTGCAGTCACACCTGGCTGAGATCTTTTTTACATGACCACTAAATGTCTGTAGTCAGATGTTTTTCTCCCACCTGCCTGTTCCCAAATACCCCCCCCCCCCGGGGGGGGGGGGGGCACTTCCCAAATAATTGACTTGGAGGCTTAATATGAATTATAAATGCTCTCTGGTAACTCAGGCTTATTACTAACTAGCTCTTACACTTAAATTAACCCAAATTTCTATTTATTCTTTGCCAGCCACATGGCTCGTGGCTTGTTACCTCATTTTTACATGTCCTGCTTGCTGGGCAGCTGGCTGGCTTCTCTCTGACTCCACCCTTCCTCTTCCCAGAATTCTCCTAGTCTGATCATCCCACCTATACCTCCTGCCTGGATACTGGCCAAGCACCATTTTATTAAACCAATTCAAGTGACAAATCTTTACAGTGTACAAGAGCATTGTCCCACAGCACATGTCAATGTTCATTGTGCTTTGAAAAAATAGAATAACATATGTGGGCTAAAAATTTGGGGCCAGACTTACTTATTTTGCAACCTGGTCTTTAGTAGGCCAGGATGGCCTTGACATCCATATTTACCTGAGGATGCTTTTACCCCCAGTTTATGATTTAAACATGTAAAATGTTGCTCCTTTTTTCCCACTACACAGGATTTGATTCAGAGTTGAAGAATAATCTTGTTTTTTCATTCAGATCTGTGTAATTTCTGTTTGCTTTTTGTCTCTTTTGGCCTATGTCTACACAAATTAGTTCTAAATCATCATTATTACTCAGCTTTCGTTTTAAAAAGCTTATTTGCTTTTACAATTATGATCTTTTTGTATATCTTAGATTTTCCATGATTTTAGATAGTTTTCATGTTGGATGTGAACCTCAAGTATGCTAGCCTCATGCTAGGCAGTTGCTCTACCACTGAGCTTCTCCTTTCCTTAGAAATACTTATTTGATATATGAAAATATTTTTCCTTTGGTATGATTCAGTAAACAGATGAGGCCCTCCGCTTACTAAATTTTTTGTATTAGTTTTTACTTCATCTGTGGGTTTTCTCACAGTAGGATAATTGTGCTAGAAGATGAATTCATTTCTTAGGTTTTGAGGCTTTTTTTGTTTTGTGTATCTTATCTTTGAATAAAGATTCAAGCTTTTCTTGTGGATAGTATTGAGATTGCATGTGGGGAAGTGTATTTCTTTTTGTCATAAAGCCAAAAAAAAAGGTACAGCTAAGTTACATTTATCCTGTTGTTAAATTTTTAATTAATGAATTAATTGCTATATTTGAGCTAGTTTTGTTAGGTAGCTTTCCTGGAATTCATCTATATAGACCAGGCTGGTCTGACACTTGGGGTAATTCTGCTATCTTCCAAGAGCTGGGCTTACAGGAGTGTGCCCAGTAAAGTACCATTTATCTTCCAGTTATTTTCTCCCCTGATATATATCTAACTTAATGATTGTGTATTGCAGCAAGTGTGAAATTAGCTAAAAAATGTAGCTCTTGCTTTCAACTAGACAATCATTTGGATGGACATTTCCTATTCTTCAGTTGAAAGTTAGGTTTTGCAAGTTCAGATTACTTAAATTCAAGATACATTTTCAGTCCTATGGAAATATGGAGACATTATGTGCATTTAAGTGAACTATTATTACTTTTATGTAATAGTAACAATGTACCAGGAAGGTCCAGACAAATAAAAATTAAGGAATAAAGTTTTCCTGCAGTCCTGGAGTATGTTCTTCTAGGCCACTGAGAACAGGTTGTGCTCCTTGTAGGGACACTCAGTGCCTTGCTTTGTCACAGCATTGGACCTGCTTAGCCAGCTTGGCTTTTAGGATCAGTTTGGTGTTTGCTGTGAATGTAGGGGCCCTGGGTTAAGAATGAAGTGAGCAAGAGATTAAGCATAACCAGAATCCAAGAGTGTCCTAGTCTCTAATTCTGCAGATACACAGGTAGTCCTGATGCTTGTTTTTATACTATTGCCTCTTCATGTTTATAGCCCAAACCATTGTATAGCTACTCCTGACCCACGTTTTTCTTAGCAGATTTCTTACTAGAAGATAGTAGCTTTTATTTAAGCTTTCCTATGTTTGTACTTTGCCTACAAGTATGTCTCTGTACCACTTGCATTTCTGATACCTGTAAAGGCCAGAAGTGGATGTCAGATTCCCTGCAACTGGAATTAAAGATGGTTGTGAGCTTCTATGTGGATGCTGGAAATGAAACCCGGGTCCCCGAGAAAAGTTACCAGTGCTCTTAATTGCTGAGCCTTTACTCCAGTCCCTCAGTTTTTTTCCCCATTGTAGGAAATCTGTTTGATTTTGTCTCTATTTGATAGTATTACTATTGTTTGTTTAGTTTAGTTTTTTTGAGTCAGGTTCTCAGGTAGCCCAGACTGATCTTGACTTCATTTGAATCCTTGAACTTCTGATCCTTCTTTCATGTTTTAAGAATTGCTTGAATTATAAGTGTGTACCACTACCACAGCTGTTAATCATGTCATTGGTAATGTGAATTCAGGGCAAACACTCCACTAACTAGGTGAGCTACATCCATAGCACTTATTATAGTACCTTAATAGCAATTTGTGATTTTCTTTCTTTTTTTTTTCAAGACAGGGTTTCTCTATGTAAGTCTTAGCTGTCCAGGAACTTGCTTTGTAGACCAGGCTGGCCTCAAACTTACAGAGATCCACCTGCCTCTGCCTCTCAAGTGCTGGGATTAAAGGCATGCACCATCATTGTCTGGCAGTGATTTGTGATTTTCATGTGTGGTTTATATACTACACTATAGACTTCTGGTAATCAGAGATTGCTACTGTATTTTGTCCTTCCCTAAAAATGCTGACACATTGTGCTCTATAATTTTCATTCTTGAGAATTATTATTTTAATTTAAACCAGTGGTTTATCTTGTTGGGATTTTATTCCTGAAGTGACTAATGTTAACCCAGAGTTCCTTTAAATCAGAAAAATATGAGAATGCCTGTACTATATGAGCAAACTTTGGCTTTTGCACATTTTTACAAAATCCGTCTCACTTCTTAGAGCGGCTCACCAAGGCCCAACTTCAGTTCACTAGCTTAGACCCGGAGAGCCCTGAGGGCAGGCAGCTACTAATGACTCACTTTGTCTCACAGAGCTTCCCTGACATTAGGGATAAACTTAAACATTTGGAGAACGGCCCTCTGACTCCACAGGCAGATATGCTGGTGATAGCATTTAAGGTGTACCATGGTAGAGATGAAAAAGCCCCCCAAAAAACACTATCAGATGCTGGCAGGCATCCGATTGGCTCCCCGAAAGCTGTCTGGTCCCTGTTTCAAGTGCAGGAAGGAAGGCCACTGGGCCTGGGTTTGCACCACTGGCCCACGAAAGGCACCAACAAAGCCTTGTCCAAAGTGTTGCCAAAAGGGTCACTGGTCAGCTGACTGTCCTAATGTCCCAAGCAACATAGGAACGCCAGACGAAGACCAGCCCCCAGCTGACTTTTTAGTCTTGGCCTACAGCGAGGACTGACGCTGCCCAGTTTCCACCCCGGCCACTCCCATCTCACACAGGGAACCAAGGGTAATTATAAGAGTTAATGGGTGCCCCATCTCATTCCTTTTGGACACTGGAGCTACTTATTCTGTCCTGAGAGAGTTTTGGGGGCCCACTTTTCCGGCTAATCTCCCTATAGTCGGGGTTGGGGGACAGCCTTACCTGCCTCACCAGACACCACCACTTAATTGTTTTTTTAGAGGCATCTCTCTCACACACACATTCCTAGTCGTGCCAAGCTGCCCTGTACCTTTAATGGGAAGGGATTTGCTAGCTAAGGTAGGAGCATCTATTTCATTTGCTCCACACATTGGCCTTATTCCAGACGCGCCAGCAGCTCCTCTCCTCCTTCTCCTAGCCACTGACTCTTCTGACTCTAACAATTCTTTTCTCTTGCCAGCCTCTCAGGTAGACCCAAAAGTTTGGGATACCCAAAACCCTTCTATTGCTAGGCACCATCAGCCTGTTATTATCCAGCTACAAGATCCTGCCGGGTATATCACCCCTTTCCCCTAAGTGGCAGGGGCCCTTCAAGGGCCACACAGAGCCAGAGGCAAAAAGGACCATCAAAAATATCCAGGCGGTAAGGAAAAATATAATATAACAATCTATCATTGGTCAATACCCAGCAACTGATCACCTGCGTTTCCTAAATGCTAACCTAATAAGGGAAACAGGTGCCTTAAATTACCTCTAATGAGGCTTGTCTCAGAAAAAATTAAGCAGAGTACTAAGGCCAGATCTACCTCAGATAAATGCCAACTCCAAAAATAAAATAATAATGATTCTTTTTCTCTAAGCTTTTTCTATGTCAACAGTATCTCGTCAAACAGAAGGCTCCCAGCCACATCACGGAAGGTTCCCAGCAGCTGCAGAACAAGGGGATGGCAGAACGTCATTCCAGGACTTCCCCACCATCATCCCAGGACTCCACAAGATACCCTCCCATCCCCCCAAGAGCTAACCAATGCCCACTGTTCAGCTGGAAGCAGTCTTTGAGAGAAACGTCGCCCCCATACCCAGTCAAACACAATTTTTTTCTTTTTTTAAAGGAAAAGAGTCGGGAATGAAGGGTTCACAACACGCCCCCACGTTCGGGTGTGTTTGCATATGCCTGGCAGACACTTCTGCCTAGACAGTTCCAGGTCAGGATAGCCATTTCCAGGTCAGGGCGTCTCACGTGACCAGGATCCGTGACTTTGCATGTTTACATAAGCACGGAACATAACCATGTGATCTATGCGCATGCATGGATTAGTGACATCGACCTGTGCACGCCACGCCTTTAAAAGCCGGCGCCATGTTCCCCAGTCTCTCTCTTTCTCTTTCTCGCCATTCACGTGTTTCCCCAAGGCCTGGGCACTCTCTGTCCCTTTCCTCTCAATAAACTCTTATTAGCGGATTCTGTCGTGTTTTGTGACATTTCCTTGCAGGGTAACAGCGCAAATAACTAACAATGTTTTATTTAGAGAATTTAATCATAGCACCAGAGAACCAAGTTAGAACAAAAATGGCACACAAAAAGTGATTCTGTTGTTGGGCAGAACCTGGGAATGTTATCTTTTGGAGGAATATGGAAGATATTAGGATGTTTGATGGTAAAGGTGATAGAAAGCTCTACTTGGAGCTTAATAAGCTGCTCTTGTAGGACTTGAGTGTTGGACAGTAGAGGTCCAGGTCATAGAATTTCAGTGGGAAATAGACTCCATGATGAATGAAGCTAGAAGTCATTTGTGTGATCTTCTGGTCCCAAACCTTTCCTATTATGCCCATGTCCTGAGAAACTGAATACTGAAGAATTAAAACATAATGGGCTGATTTGTTAGCTGGAATATTGAATCTCTTAGATGGCTATTACCGATGACTCATTCAGGACTACAATGAAAAAAGCAACAAGTGGGGCAGAAATTAATAAAAAAATTTGTGGGTTGTAGGGAAAAACATGCCTGTGTAGTTTCAGATGGCATCCAAGTGGTGAACAGAAGCAGAAATTTTCAGGGAGTTTATCACCATTAAAGAGATAGCCCTTGTTCTATATTGGGAGCCAAGCAAGATGCCCTAAGGTTAAGAATTCATCCTTCTACATCTTCAATTAATGGAAGGGTTAGGCAAAGTGATTCCTAGTCCCAGGAAGTAGCTTCATACAAAATCTACTGCAACTCTCATCCAAGCATGGCAGGGTCCATCACAACTTAGAAGCCAAATTTGGGGGAATCTTTGATGTTGTACTGGTTGTGGAAACAAGAAAGATGCAAAATTTCAGGTCATGGATTCTTAGTCTGTGGTTTCAGTTCAGCACTGTTGCAGGCATCTGTGTTTGGCAGTCAGAGCAGCAGTGAGAATACTGTGATAGTTTATTGCATGATGCTGTGAATATGAAGCCTGGGTTGTATTTTGAGACCATAAGATGTTGAGATAGTCAAGCTCTGAAATATCTGCCACAGAGAACTACATATAGGGAGTGGAAGCAACCAAAGAGAGATGTGTGAGAAGTTGCAGGGATAGGGCCATCTAAGCTCTTTGAGACTGAAACCCCATGTGTCTGACAGGGAGCTACAGGGTGTGTTGTTTGCCCTCCTGGGTTTCAATCTTGCCTTAGTAAGTCTTTCCTCACTATATCCCCATTCCTCTCTTTCAAGATGTAAATTTGTATTCTGTGCCATTTGTATGTTGTAAAGATATAACTGGTTTTCTGATTTTATAAGATGTCACAGTCAAGCAATTGTCTTGAGTGTCAGAGGAGATATTAGTCATTTGAACAGTGTAGGAGTTGTTGCAGACTATGAGGATCATTGAAGATAGGCTTAATGCATTTTCATCATGAGATGACCATGAGCCTATAGTGACCTGGGGCAGAATATAGTTGACTGAATGAAAAACCTACCAGATGGATGATGTATTTGAACGTGTGTCTCTCCTTGGTGGCTCTATTTATGGGTACTTGTGAAACTGTTAGTAGGAGGAGCCTTTCTGGATGAAATTCCTCACTGGGGATGGGAGATGAGTATCTATAGCCTCAACTCATTTCCTGTTCTTTGTGTCTACTGTGTTGTCATTGAAGCTAATCAGCCAGCTTCCTTCTTGTGCTGTCATGACTTCACCACCATTATAGACTTTGTCCCTAAATCACATAAGTTATAGTTGAAGCAATTGCTGTTCAATGCTAAACCATTTTGCTAGCCTGCTGTTTTTATTTTTTTTTGATTTTATTGTTTTTGTTTTTGAAGACAAGGTTTGTCTGTATAGTCCCAGGCTGTCCTGAAAGTGGCTCTGTAGACAAGAATGGCCTCAAACTCAGAGTATGTGCTGTTTTACTGAACTTCACCAACATCTTTAATTTTGAAATTTGGCAGAGGTTATCAATCTTTTTCCCAGGATGGCATGAATTCATGATACTAATACTGCCTGAGCCTTCTGAGTCATTGAATTGCAGGTGTGTGACATTCTTCCTGCCTATTGTGTTTGCTTTGAAAAAAAGGAGTGAAACTATTGATGACCTAGAAACACTGGAGAAATGAAACAAATAGAGGTAAGAGCTGTAGTACATTAAAACAAAATGAAATAAAAAATGATACCAATAACAGACTTTTAAAAGATAAATATAATTGAAAAAACACATAGCTATCCTTACTTTGAAAAAGAGCAGGCCATTCCCAGGTAGAGGGAATGGCATGAATAAGATACTGTTTGACTTTGTCTATATGTGTCATGTTAGCTTCTGAGGTCTGTAACCTGACACACATAGCTACAGTCAAGTTAGAACAGATTGCAGTACACCAAAAGTGATTTTGTTGCTGCAAAGGAACTGCGAATGAAGACTTTGGGAGGAATGTTGAAGAAATCCAGATTTAGATGTCAAAAGACATTCAAAAGAGGCTGTATACTCAGAAGAAGGGGATACTGAAAGACCCCCACCAGAGGCCCAGACACAGTTCCCCCAGAAACCCAAAAGAGCTGAGGGAAGAGATATCTTAAAATAAACAGAACTGAGTCAGTTCCCCCTTCCTGGAGAGGGTGAAGTCAGGTGTTTTCAAAAGAACAAAGTCAGGATGTCTGGTAGTAACTGATTAACCACGAGATGCTCCTCTCCGGAGATAACATGACCAGACCCCAGAGATGGGTTGTAAAACTTCTGACAGGGCAAACAGATAAGCTGGAATAAGACAAAGTCCAGGTCTGGGAAAAACTGGACCAATCAAGGATGGACCCGTACTAACCCCCTCCCCCCTTAAGGAATTTTTGCCTATAAAAACTAACTTCCCCAAGAAAGAGGCAAATAGAAGATACATAGTAGACCCACTTTCAATAGACTTGTTGAATATGATTCAAGTTTACAAGTAATTGCTTCATTGGAAATACATCAACAATCTCACATTGCAGAAAAGCCCTGTGAGTACTAGTAATGTATACATACTTTTGTTTCTCCTGGCTCACATTGCAAATATAGCATGACTCACATTATAGGAAAATTTATGAATGTAATATGTGTAATAAATCTATGAGTTTTTCCGTTCTCTTCAAATATGTGAAATTCTCATATAGAAAAAAAGTTGCTATAAAAGTAGTAATGTAATAAAGGCTCTTACCATCACAGGTATATTCAAAGATGCAAAACAACCCTTATTGAAGGGGAACAACATGAGTGTGAACAAAGTGATAAAACCTTTAAGATCTGATTCCTCTTTACAATGAGACCAAATTTGTACAATTAATTTGCTGTGGGATGTTCTGTATGTCAAATGTGTTACTCTGATTGGTTAATAAATAAAACACTGATTGGCCAGTAGCTAGGCAGGAAGTATAGGCGGGACTAACAGAGAGGAGAATTGAAAAAACAAAAAGACAGAGAGGGAGACACTGCCAGCTGCCGCCATGACAAGAAAGATGTAAGGTACCAGTAAGCCACAAGCCATGTGGCAAAGTATAGATTAATAGAAATGGGTTAATTTAAGATATAAGATTATTAACAAGAAGCCTGAGCCATTAGGCCAAACAGTTTAAATAATATAAGCATCTGTGTTTATTTTATAAGTGGGCTGTCAGACTGCTGGGCCTTGGCGGGACCCAGAGAGAAAACTCTCTAGCTACATTAATTCATACAGATTTATTCATCAGTGTAATGAATGTGATAAAGCTTTTACATTTGCCAATTATTGTTGCAGGAATGAAAAAATCCACACTGGAGAGAAACCCTATGGATGTAATCAGTGTGGGAAAGCCTTTTCACAACTCTGGTATCTCCAAATACATAAAAGAACACATACTGGAGTGAAATCCTATGAATATAATCAATTTGGGAAAGTCTTTGCATGTAACAGTAGTCTCCAAAAACATAAAAGAACACATACTGGAGAGAAGCCCTATGAATGTAATCAATGTGGTAAAGCCTTTACACATCACTCTAGTCTCCGAATTCATAAAAGGATGCATAGTGGTGAGAAACCCTATGAGTGTAATCAATGTGGTAAATCCTTTGCATATCAGAGTTATCTACAAATTCATAAAAGAATACATACTGGAGAGAAACCCTATGAATATAATCAATGTGGTAAAGCCTTTGCATATCACAGTTATCTACAAATACATAGAAGAACACATACTGGAGAGAAATCCTATGAATGTAATCAATGTGGTAAAGCCTTTACATTTTACTCTGTTCTCCAAATACATAAATGAACACATACTGGCGAGAAACCCTATGTATGTAATCAATGTGGGAAAGCCTTTGCATCTAACATTAATCTCTGAAAACATAAAAGAAGACATACTGGAGAGAAACCCTATGAATGTAATCAGTGTGGTAAAGCATTTTCACAACACTGGTATCTCCAAATCCATAAAAGAACACATACTGGAGAGAAACCCTATAAATGTAATCAATGTGGTAAAGCCTTTGCATGTACCTTTCTTTAATGTCCGAAAACATAAAAGAACACATACTGGAGAGAAACCTTATGAATGTAATCAGTGTGGTAAAGCCTTTGCACAGCACAATCATCTTCAAAGTCATAAAAGTACACATACTAGAGAGAAACCCTATGAATGTAATCAGTGTGGTATAGCCTTTTCACAACACAGGTATCTCCTAATGCATAAAAGAACACATCCTGGTGAGAAACCTTATAAATGTAATCAGTGTGGTAAAGACTTTGCATGTCACAGGAATCTCCAAATCCATCAAAGAACACATACTGGTGAGAAACAATATAAATGTAGTCAATGTGGTAAAGCCTTTGCATATCACAATTCTCTACAAATCCATAAAAGAACACATACTGGAGAGAAACCTTATGAGTATAATCAGTGTGGTAAAGCCTTTGCACAGCAAGGTCATCTTCAAAAGCATAAAAGAATACATAATTGTGGGACCTCTTCCCCTTTCCCTAGTTTTGGGATACCCCTCTCCCATCTGCCAGGACTGTGGACCCGGGAATTTCAAATGTACACCTAAGAGAAAAATTTCCCCCCTAAAATTCTTAACTTCATTTTCTGCCCATTACTATATATCTTTTTCTAGCAGATTTCTGATTAAAGGCTACAGACTGCTCCACCTGCTGCCTGCATGTTCCTAGCCCCAGAAGGTCTTATAAAACCTGGAGAAAAAAGTGAAGCAGTCTGTTTTATCCAGACTTGGTCAATATTCCAGCCATTAGCGTCCCCAAGAACACCCCAATATCAGCAGGAAGTAGTCATGGATGATTTCAACACCCCTTGTCACTCATTTGTTATCAACAAAAAGGCTGGGATGTTGTTCCATACCCAGGTGGATTCCCAATTGTGAGTAACCACCATAATGATTTCCACAGTGGCTGTACAAGATTGGGTTCACAACAGCAATGGAAGAGTGTCCCCTTTTCTCCACATCCTGTCCAACATAAACTGTCATCAGTATTTTTTATCTTAGCCATTCTGACAGTCATAAGATAGTACCCCCTGATCTCTCTAGGGAAGGGGTATTGGATTTTGTCAAAGGCATTTTAGCATCTAATAAGATGATCATGTATTTCTATCAGTTTGTTTATATGTTGCATTACATTGACAGATTTTCTGTGTTTCTGGGATGAAGCCTACTTCATCATGGTGGATGATTTTTTTTAATGTGCTCTTTGATTTGTTTTGCCAGCATTTTATTGAATATTTTTGCATTCATGGCCATGAGAGAGATTGGTCTGTAATTCTCTTTCTAATTGTGTCTGTGTGGTTTGAGTATCAGGGTAACTGTAGCCTCATTAAAAGAGTTTGGTAATGTTCCTTCTATTTATGTTGTATGACACAATTTGAAGAGTATTGGTATTAGCTCTTCTTTGAAATTCTGGTAGAATTCAGTGCTGAAACCATCTGGCTTTGGGCTTTTGTTGGGAGACTTTTAATGACTGCTTCTAGGTCTATTTAAATTGCTTATCTGATCTTGATTTAATTTTGGTAGGTGGTACCTATCTATAAAATTACCAATTTCTTTTAGATTTTCCAATCTTGTGGAGTACAGGTTTTCGTAGTATGACCTAATGATTCTCTGGATTTCCTTAGTGTCTGTTATTGTGTCCCCCTTTTTATTTCTGATTTTGTTAATTTGGATATTCTCTCTCTGCCTTTTGGTTAGTTTGGATAAGTGTTGGTCTAGCTTGTTGATTTTCTCAAATAACCAACTCTTCGCTTTACTGATTCTTGGTGTTTTTCTCTGTGTTTCTATTTTATTGATTTCAGCCCAGGATTTGATTATTTCCTGTCATCTACTCCTGGGTGAATTTGCTTATTTTTTTTTCTAGCACTTTCAGAATTTCTCCAAATTCTTTATGTAGGCACTTAGTGCTATGAACTTTCCTCTTAGCACTACTTTCATAGCATTGCTTAAGTTTGGATATGTTATGGACTCATTTTCATTGAATTCAAGGAAGTCTTTAATTTCTTTTTTTATTCTTTCCTTGACCCAGTGGTAATTTAGTGAGAGTTGTTCAGTTTCCATGAGTTTGTAGGCTCTCTGTAGTTTGTTTTGTTGTTGAACTCTAACTTTTACCCATGGTGAACTGACAAGATTCAGGAGGTTATTCCAATTTTTTTAATCTGTTGAGATTTGCTTTGTTACTGAGTATGTTATCACTCACTGTCAGAGAAGGTTCCCTGAGATGCTGAGAAGAAGATATAGTCTTTTGTGTTTGAGTGAAATGTTCTATAGATGTCTGTTAAGTCCATTTGAGCCATACCATCTGTTATTTCCCTTGTTTCTCTGTTAAGTTTCTGTCTGGCAGACCTGTCCATTGGTGAGAGTGGGGTATTGAAGTCTCTCACTATTAGTATGTGGGGTTTCTTGTGTGATTTAAGCTTTAGTAATATTTCTTTTACAAATGTAGGTGCCCTTATATTTGGGGCATAGATGTTCAGAATTGAGACTTTATTTTCATGGTTTTTTCCTGTGATGAATTTGAAATGTCCTTCTCCATCTCTTTTGATTAATTTTAGTTTGAAGTCTATTTTATTAAATATTAGGATAGCTACAACAGCTTGTTTCTTAGGTGTGTTTGATTGGAAAATATTTTCCTAACTCTTTACTTTGAGGTAATGTCTATCTTTGAAGTTGAGGTGTGTTTCTTATATGCAGCAGAAGAATGGATCCTGTTTTCTCATCCATTCCATTAGCTCATGTCTTTTTATAGGTGAATTGAGTCCATTGATATTAAGAGATATTGACCAGTGATTGTTAATTCTTATAATTTTTGGTTTTGTTGTTGATGGTGGTAGTGTATGTGTGTTTCCCTTCTTTGGGTTTTGCTGGTGTGAGGTTGTCTATTGCTTATGTTTTTGTGGTTACAGCTAACTTCCTTGATTTGGAGTTTTCATTCTAGTATTTTCTATAGGACTGGATTTTTGGATAGGTATTGCTTTACCTGGTTATGAAATGGTATATTTTGTTTGTTCCATCTATGGTGATTGAAAACTTTCCTGAGTATAGTAGTCTGAGCTGGCATGCGTAATCTCTTAGTGTCTGCAGAACATCTGTTTAGGACCTTCTGGCTTTCTGAGTTTCCATTGAGAAGTCGAGTGTAATTCTGATTGATCTGCCTTTTTATGTTACTTGGCCTCTTTCCTTTGCAGCTCTTTCTTTATATTGTATTTAGTGTTTTGATTATTATATGGCAAGGGGACTTTTTTTTGATCTAGTCTATTTGGTGTTCTGTAAGCTTCTTATACCTTCATAGGCATGTCTTTAGGCTAAGAAATGTTTCTTCTATGATTTTGTTGAATATCTTTTATGTGCCTTTGAGCTGGAATTCTTCTATCCCTATTATTCTTAGGTTTGGTCTTTTCACTGTGTCCCAAATTTCCTGGATGTTTTGTGTTAGAAATTTGCTGGATTTAACATTTTCTTTGACTGATGAATATATTTCCTCTATTGTATCCTCAGTGTCTGAGATTCTCCCTTCCATCTCTTGTATTCTGTTGGTTATGCTTACATCTGTAATTCCTCTTCATTTACTCAGATTTTCCTCTTCAGTAATTCCCTCAGTTTGTATTTTCTTTATTGCCTCTATTTCAATACTCTGGTCTTTAACTGTTTCCTTCACCTGTTTGATTGTTTTTTCTTGGCTTTCTTTAAGGAATTTATTGATTTTGTACAATTTTTTATTTGTATTTTCTTCCATTTCTTTATTGGAATTTTTCATTTCCTCTTTAAAGGCCTCTATCATCTTCATGAAGTCATTTTTTAAGGTCATTTTCTTCTCCTTCATCTGAGTTGGGATGTTCAGGTCTTTCAGTTATAGAACCACAACTTTCTGTTGGTGCCATATTGCTCTTTATGTTGTTGAATGTATTCTTGCACTACTGTCTACCCATTTCTTCCTCCAATCTGTACAGATGGAGCCTGTGTCTCTAGGAGTCCCTCTTCTTCCAATTGGTGCAGGTGGGGTCTGTGGCTCCAGTGGTCTGTGTTGCCATGGGCTATGTTGACAAAGAGTAGGGGAGGATGCTGCTGCTTAGTCTTTGAGGCTGCATTTGGTGGGGCAGAGGCACAACATGTACATCCAGGGCCTAGGCTCTAGCAAGTTGGGCTGTGCAGCCAGGAGCTCAGGGACACAAAGCTTTTTCCCAGTTTAGGTGGTGCCTGTAGCTCCAGTGGTCTCTGGTTCCACAGGCGATCTCTACTGGGCATTTTACCTGTGGATTATTATAAAGATGATTCCTTTCTAAACTCTCCTGTTTAATTGATAGTAATAATATTAGTTTATACAGAGTTTTGATGAATAAAAATAGATACAAGGAAATGCCACACAGTTAGGACTTATGAGTTTCATCTAAGGAGCTGTATAGATCACAGTTTGGGTTAATGCCCAAGGAAAATGATTGAGTCCCCAGGAGCCAGGCTGGCTGTAATTCTCTTAATGCTGAATGATGCAGTCACAGATTGCAGTGTGTATTATTAGCTGAAACAAAGCCTTAAAATAATTTCAGGTTAGCTCAGATGTTTTCATAATAGTTTTGAGATGACAAATCCTAGAAAACAATAGAAAGTTCACAAAGACACTTAGTGGAGTTATAGATTCATTAGTTTAGGGTCAAAAATACAATGCAGCCCAATTGTTGCTAGCTGACATACTGTTCTTGCTAGGTTTGGTTGGTGATGAAAGGTGATGATTAATTCCTTGTACCCATTTTTGCCCTCAATTGCCTGATATAAGAAGCTATTAATGAATGGGTATGCACCCCAAAGATTTAAAGTAGAGCTTACTGATATTTTTTCATATATAAAAGTTTAGGTTTGTTATTCCTTTAAGATTCCTTATACGATTACCTTTGAAGATAAGTAATAAAGTAATTGGCCCTTTCATTGTAAATGCAAAACTGCAGCCTGCCAGTAAAAGATCTGACTGAGAAAAATATCTTGCTTGCCTACACAGTTAATCTATACCAAGTTGCTTGGCTATGAATGTATGTGGGTTCTTGTGATAATTTGTTTTTCATTTGTTATATGTTTAATGTTTAATATGTAAAATTGTAATCATATAAGGAATATAGAAAACATGCTGTTTTATACTGTTTGTTTGTATTCATTGTAATTATTCACTTGAAAAACAATGTAACTACATTTAAATTTTTATATTGTGTGAAAAAGTTTGCTGGGGTATATAAGCTGTCAGAAAAAGAAGAAAGATAGAGTTAAAATGGGCTAGAAGGAATACATCAAGAATGAGAGAGTTAAAGTGAGTTAGTAGGAAAACAACAAGAATGAAAGAGTTAAAATGGGCCAGAAGGAAAACATCAGGAATGAGAGAAGGAAATCACCAGGAAAAGAAAGAATAAAGAATGCAAAAGAATAAAGATAAAGTCTGAAGGAAACCATCAAGAGAGAATGAGAGTGTCTTTTTCCCTAATCCCCTCAGATAAAGAAGTCATAGTATGTGCCAACTCTGTGGATTTCCCTTTGAGCCCTGTGCTGCTGTATGCTGGTCCCCCATGCAGCAATACCTTTACACATCATAGTCATTTCCTAATGCGTAAAAGAACACATACTGGTGAGAAACCCTATGAATGTAATCTATGTGGTAAAGCTTTTACACATCACTGTAATCTTCAAATACATAAAAGAACACATATTGGAGAGAAACCCTATCAATGTAATCAATGTGATAAAGCCTTTGTATGTGTCATTAGTCTTTGAAATCATGAGAAAAAAAATCATACTGCTGAGAAACCATATAAATGTAGTCAGTGTGGTAAGGATTTACAATTCATGGTAGTCTTTATACAAGAGTAAAAGTTTTAGTGTGTGATTGGTCTGTTAAAGTTTTTGCACATTAGAATAGTCTTTGAGAAACTGAACAAACTCATACTGAAGAGAATCTATTAAGGATTTGGTAATCCTCAGCCAACACTTACATTCAGTTACACAAGAGTCTTTATTCTGGAGAAAACAATTTGACAATGTCAACAATCTGTCCAAGCATGATGATATCTCTCTTTATTTTGTTTGCACCTGCAAACTCAATAAAAGCCCTATGAATTTAAATGATAAGGTAACCATTTTAGATTTCACACTTCTCATCAATTACATGAAATAACAAATCCAGGTGTAAAACTTTATCTATGTGGACCCATGAGCTGCCTACCATTTCTAGGCCTGGTGGACCTCTGGCACTGGGCAGTCAGGCACCATTATAATTTTTGGAAGCAGGGTCATGTCCAGTACTATGATGGACTGACTGGTACAAGGATACTGGTACCTGTATGCAGCACTAGGCACACAGGCACTATTATGGTGAGCATATGGTGTCCTATGTGAGAGAACCAGAATAGTTCATGTCCTTGTACAGAGACATATCTAAAAGAGGTGAGTGTGTGGTGGTATTGTGTTCCCCAAAATATTGTGTACCTTAATAAATTTATCTGGGGTCAGAGACGGAACAGCCACAATATTAAACATGAGGATAGGCAGTGGTAGCATACGCCTTTAATTCTAGCATTCCAGAGACAGAAATCCCTCTGGATCTCTGTGAGTTCAAGGCCACATTGGAAATGGCCAGGCATGGTGACACACGCCTTTAATCCTAGAAAGCGAGCCTTTAATCCCAAGGAGTGGTGGTAGAAAGCAGAAAGGTATATAAGGCGTGAGGACCAGAAACTAGAAGCATTTGGCCTGGAGAAGCATTTGGCCTGGTTAAGCATTTGGCCTGGTTAAGTATTCAGGCTTCTAGCAGCACAGTTCAGCTGAGAGCCATTCAGATATGAGGACACAGAGGCTTCCAGTCTGAGGAAACAAGACCAGCCGAGAAGTTGGCCAGGTGAGGTTAGCTGTGGCTTATTCTGTCTCTCTGACCTTCCAGTGTTCACCCCAATACCTGGCTGAGGTTTGATTTTATTAATAAGAACTTTTAAGACTCATGCTACAGAGTGGGCTGCCTGAATTGCCAGCCAGGGCCTTGGTAATATCTGGGCCTGGGTTGCTGCTGGCCCATGTCTGTGTTTATGGCCCTGATGCAGCCACAGTCTGTTTTGATGTCTGCAGCTCCTGATACCTCTGAAGGCTGAAAAGATAGAGCTGTGCAGAGTTGGCCCACCCCCTCACTAGCTTCAGCTCTAAGGAGAACAGGTCCTGAACTTCATCAGCTGAAGCACTCAGGAGAGGGTCCTACACCTCACCTGGGTAGCACAATGGAACTGACCCTGGTAACAGGGGCAAAGGCAAGTTGACCCTGAGGGTGTGAGAATGGGAGAGTGTGGCAAGCCACAGGAATATGAAATAGAAGTCCAGCTGTATATTATAAGCTATACCTTGACAAGACCAAGCGTCAGTCTAGTGGGAAGCCAATCAGCAGGAACTATTGGTGTTATGCAGCTTAATATTCAGTTGTGCCTTGCTATGAATTCCTTGTGCTCATAATTCTCCTAAAATGTGTATGTGTGTGTGAATCTCCATTTCAAAGCACCTGGATAGTCATGTAGACAGAAACTTCTGCCTCTGAGCTCCAGGCCCCCTCTTTCACATTTGGTTTGGGTATCTGCCTTTTGCAAATACCCTCCATGAGCTACTTCCTAAGATAGAGTCAACCCCAAACAAAGCCTTAAAGGACAAGCAAGGAACAGATAGCTACCAGGCCACCTGTTAGTTGCCTGAAACACTGCCCCCCCCCCAACTAAGGTAACTTCTTAATCAAAGGGTTTTCCTCTCAGCAGGCATCTCAAGCTGTGATGCAGATTGACTAGCTTTCAGTACTCTTCCCCCACCCTGTCAGGAAACTGGTGGCAATGGAAAAAAGTGACAGTTTTAAATTTTAGTGACCTACAGACCTTCCCTACCCTATCACCTGTAAGTTTATAGTTGAACACATTTATGATAGACTTGTAATGCCTTC
This sequence comes from Peromyscus attwateri, assembly GCA_902168425.1. Lineage (NCBI taxonomy): Eukaryota > Metazoa > Chordata > Mammalia > Rodentia > Cricetidae > Peromyscus > Peromyscus attwateri. The sequence continues at coordinate 24,631 of CABHPP010125105.1, read as the reverse complement.
ATCTAACCACAGTAAAGATACATTTCTAGCACATAAATTCCTGTGCTAGAATTTTCTGATTTATCCCAATTACTAACTGACCCCCACTCTTATCTCTCCCTTTTTGGGTTGCCAGGAAGCCTCTAGTGGGGACCCCTACAATCTTGTGCTGTATACAAAACATAAGGTTTTGTTGCTGTTTGGGATAGGATATAGACCAGTCCCAGGAGAAGAGGGTAGGATTGAGGGAACTAAGAATTGGGGGAATTAAGAGAATTGGAAATAAGGAAACTAAGAGAATTGGAACTAAGGGAATTTAGAGAATTTGAACTAAGAAATTGCAGGCCTTAGAACAGCTGGTACAGGAGCAGGTAATTGCTCAGCATATTGAAGAATTGACCAGCCATTGGAATTCTCTTGTATTTGTTATTAAAAAGTAATCTGGAAAATGAAGAATGCTAACTGATTTGAGAGCCATAAATAAAATAATTCAACCAATGGGCTCTCTCCAGCCTGGAGATTCCTTTGCCTTCTCTATTCCCTAAAGGATGGTCTATTATACTTATTGATTTAAGAACTGTTTCTTCACTATACTTCTACAAGAAAAGCATTGGGAAAATATGCCTTTATGATGCCTCCTTATAATAATTCTCAGCCTGTTAAGAGATATCAATGGAAGGTTCTCCCACAGGGAATGTTAAATAGCCCTACCCTGTCCTAATATTTTGTGTGATAGCCATTGGAAATAATTTGTGTACAGTTTCCTTAATCTATAATTTATCATTACATAGATGATATCTTATTAGCTGATTTAAATGTAGATATGCTGTGGAATGTTGTTATGTATGCTGTGAATATGTGTTGCTCTCACTGATAAATAAAATGCTGATTGGCCAGTATCCAGGCAGGAAGTATAGGCAGGATAAGTAGACAAGAAAAATTCTGGGAAGAAGAAGGCTGAGTCAGGAGTCGTCAGCCAGACACAGAGGAAGCAAGATGACAAGGCTTAACTGAGAAAAAGTACCTAGCCACATGGTTAAACATAGATAAGAATTATAGGTTAATTTAAGTGTAAGAGCTAGTCAGTAATAAGCTGAGCTAATGGCCAAGCAGTTATAAATAATATCAAGCCTCTGTGAGATTATTTTATAAGCAGGCCATGGGACCCAAGAAAAACTTCTGGCTACTTTTGGCATACCAATGGGGGGCTCTTGAATTTCCGTAACCCCAAAAGAGTTTTAAAATGGCTTCTAAACACACAATAACAGAGCCAAAACAGATTTTTACTTCATGTCTCATGTGGGTCAAGATATAGAGATGCCAAGGTACAGAGATGCCATGGCATGTGGACTTGTGCTACAGTATGGCTGGTTCATGGCATATGGGCTTGAGTGCAGCATGGCAGATTCCTGCCACTGTACAGAGATGTCTCCAAGCCATCCAGCATGGTGCATGGTGGATATAACTTTTGCTTATACAGATAAAAATAAATAAATGAATGAATGAATAAATAAATAAATAAATAAATAAATAAGGAAGAAAGGAAGGAAGGAAGGAAGGAAGGAAGGAAGGAAGGAAGGAAGGAAAGAGGTTTTTGAGCTACATGCTCCTTGATAGATGCATAGACCCACTGCCTCCCAGAGTCAGTGGAGAGCATGGCTCCCAGAGCTGATGGTGAATTACCTCCACCATATTGGAAAGTTGAGGTGGGCAGAATCAGCAGTCAAGGCTGCTACTTCTGTCCTAGCTACACTGCAGTTTAAAGCAATAGATTCACAATAAGACAGATTCAGATGGGGTAAACCCTAAACAGTTTACAGTGTGTGTAAAAGTGTACATAGGCTTGGAAGAGAGAGAAAAAGGAATATAGACAGTTATATAAAGAAATAGAAAGTTTTTTAAAAAATAGTCTTTAAAGAGAAAGTAAAAGTAATATAATAATAAGCCACATAAAGATGGAAATCACACAGAGAGTCTTGATTATATTGTCTGTGATTTTTAACTGCCTGGAGACATTTTCTTGTAAAGGCTACTCAGTTATACCAATATGTATATTTTAAAGGTATCTTGACTTCAAAATTTATGTCTAAGGATATGTTACCTTGGAAAGGAGGTTCTGTTTTTGTTTCCACAGGAAGCAGGAGGCTATGGATTTGTTCCAGGTTAAGATGGATCAGATTTCATCAAGCCAGACCTCCTGAACCTTAAAAGATGGTACCTATCAACAAAGGTTATAGCCAGTCTTCCCTGGACTTGACCATTATCTCAAATTTTCTCAGGATCCCCATAAGACTACCAGTGCCCCCTATCAGTGGGAAGTAGCCTAGAACACTATGGCCACATTCCCAAAAAAACAGATTATGTATATTTGTCTTTGTTAAATATTGGTTACAAATTGTTGTTGGTCATAGTCAATCTATTTCTAAAAAAAGAAAGAGGGATATGAAATAGATATGATAGGATTGTAGCATGAATCTTAAAAGTTCTTATTAATAATATCAAACCTGAGTCAGGTATTGGGGTAAATGCTGGAAGGTCAGAGAGACAGAATAAGGCACAGCTATCTCACCTCGCCGGATCCTCAGCTGGTCTTGTTTCCTCAGACTGGAGGCCTCTGAGTCTTCATCCAAAATGGGTCTCAGCTGAACTGCTGCTAGAAGCCTGAATGCTTAACCAGGCCAAATGCTTAACCATGCCAAATGCTTCTCCAGGCCAAATGCCTCTCCAGGGCAAATGCCTCTCCAGGGCAAATGCCTCTAGTTTCTGGTCCTCACGCCTTATATACCTTTCTGCTTTCTGCCACCACTCCCTGGGATTGAAGGCTTGCTTTCTGGGATTAAAGGCGTTGGTCACCATGCTTGGGCGTATCCTTGAACACATGGATTTCTGCCTCTGGAATGCTAGGATTAAAGGCGTGTGCTACCACTGCCTAACCTTTAATATTGTGGCTGTCCTGTTCTCTGACCCCAGATAAGTTTATTAGCGTACACAATATTTTGGGCAATACAATACCACCACATAGGATGAAAGGGTAGATTATTGAGTCTACTTTTAAAGAGGAACTTATTTTAAATTGCTATAGATTTTAGTTCATTGATACAAATTCAAAGTTAATTTTAAGTACATATATTTCTACTCTTGTTTAAGGTATTATGTTTGTGCAGCTCACTTGAAATTGTAATGGATAATTAAGAAATACAGATTAATAATTAGTCTTCTATGATAGTCAAACTTATACTCATGTTAGTTTTCTAGATATACATAGATATATTTCAGTTAGGTGGGTAATCTTCAAACACTTCAAAGACCTACAGAAAATGGCATTTAAAATGTTTTAAAAACTTAAACTTTCTAGACAATGAAACACATCTGCTACTGGCAGCACCAATTTACTTCAGAGAGGAGGATGGGCATCGAAGACACTCTATATGGAGTTTATCTTCTTCTTGCCAAAAATAGCCATTTTGGCAAGAAACTGTTCTTGTCTAGACTGCGGATAAAATGTTGTATAAACTGAACATGCAGGACTCATAGGAAGGTGACCACTAAATTTGCCAAAACAAGGTGAAATGATCCTTCAGGTTCCTACTTTGCAGAGGAGACTGCCAGACATTCTACAGGACACAGAGAGAAGTGACTGAGAGACTCCAGGCCTATGGGCTGAAGGTGGACACCCCAACATTGCACACGAACTTTGGATAACTGTCCAGGTAGCCAGCTGTCTTTGTCATTCTAGATTTTTGGAAGTTGCTTACAATGCTCTTCCTATTTATTTAGGTAATATTATATCCTTCTGGGGTCTTTGATGTAGTTGAAGATTAGATAGTTATAATTTTCCTTGGTTATGATAAAATATAAATTAGATATGAAACTTTAGACTCACAAATATAGGATAGAGAGAATATTTTCTTTAATTTTGCAAATACAAATAGACTAGATACTGTAACTGTAATTCTTGCTTGATAACTGTTCTATTATATGTAATTTTGCTATGTTAAAGTTAAAACCTTCCTTTTGATTAGACAGAAAAGGGGAAGTGCTTTAGAATGTCATTTTGTATGCTATGAATGTGTTGTTGCTCTGATTGGTTGGTAAATAAAATGCTGATTGGCCAGTAGCCAGGCAGGAAGTATAGACAGGATAAGCAGACAAGGAAAATTCTGGGAAGAGGAAGCCTGAGTCAGGAGTCACCAGCTAGACACAGAGGAAGCAAGATGACAAGACAGAACTGAGAAAAAGTACCAAGCCACATGGCTAAACATAGATAAGAATTATAGGTTAATTTAAGTGTAAGAGCTAGTCAGTAATAAGCCTGAGCCAATAGCCAAGCAGTTTAAATAATATTAAGCCTCTGTGATTATTTCATAAAAGGTTGTGGGACTGTGGGTGAGAGATATGTCCCAACTACAGGGCCTGGGCAGGACTGGAGAAATCTTCCAACTACATAGATACTTTAGAAAGAATGTTTAAAGAAGTAAAGAAAGTTTTACCATGCTGGGGATTATAATTTGCTCCTGAAAAAATACAAAGAGATTATATTAATTATTTAGGATATAAAATATGTCTACAAAAAGTTCAACTCTAAAAGGTACAAATCAGGAGAGATCAATTGCAGACTCTTAATGACTTTCAAATACTGCTAGGAGACAGTATCTATCTATGACCCACTCTTTAGTAACAATTCAAGAATGGAGCAATTTGTTTTAAACCTTAAAGGGTGACAAAGACTTAAATAGTCCAAGAGAATTATCAGTTGAATCTGAGGGAGAATTTGCTTTGGTGGAAAAGAAATTATAGAATGTACATGTGGATGTAAATGAATTTCTAAGTAGTCTTATTAAACAAAAAACACAGAGCCAAATATAGGGGTGAAAGCCTTAGAGATCAGCAAGATAGGAATAGCCACCAGCTAACCTTACCTCACCACACCACAGCTTCCAAAGTGGGTTACTTCCTGTCTACCCACGCTTTTATTGCCTTGCTGTTCTGCCCTCTCATTGGCTCTTAGCACAGCTACCTCATTTCCTTGTCACTACCTGTCTGTACAGACCTCCAGGTCTCTATGGCTGGTACTGGGATTAAAGGCTTGTGTCACCATGCTTGGCTCTATTCCCTAGTATGGCCTTGAACACACAGAGACCCTGCCTGTGAAGTGATTAGATTAAGGGCATGTGCTACCACTGCCTGACTTTTGTGTTTACTTAAAATGGCTTGCTATTTCCTCTGATCTCCAGGCAAACTTTATTTATTAACATACAAATAAAATATCACCACATTTAAGCACAAATAAAATATCACCACATTTCCCCATTTTTAGCTAATAAAAATTTTTAAAAAGTTACAACTAATATAAGAAAAACTATATACAATAAGTACAATAACTACATACAACATATACAAGCAATAAGTACATCAACAATGTCTAGTCCATGTACATTTGACAAATTCAGAGAAAATATTCCATTATCTAGCCTATTTTGATGAGTCCAAAATGTACCTAATTCACTTTTTATCCTAACTTGTATTACCAAGAGAAATCTATCTTATAATGTCTTTGAAATCTATACACTTTACACTTCCTTAGAACTTCTGAAATTTCTTAACAAGAAAAACTGTAATTACAACTATCTAATCTTCAACTCCCTCAGAGACCCAAGAGGAAATAATATTACCTAGTAAAACAGGAAGTACAAACAAGTGACTTCCAAAAAGATGTGAATTGACAGAAACAGCCAGCTGCATGTTGGGACATTATCTTCGACTTACAGGCTTGGTGTATCTGACAGACTCATTTGTGAAGTAGGAAGTAAACAAGGCCTACAGCTTGACCTCACATTTGGTGCAAGTATTCCATGTACCAGATAAATCTGAATTGCACTAGTGTCTTGTCATGATTCAGGATTTTAAATTCTGAAAATTGCTAGTGTTTTTGGAATTTGGCTGCCTATTCTTCTAGGCTTGTGGATGGCTTCATCTCAGCATCCCATCTTCTCCACATCCCATTTTTCTTGGCTTGTGGGTGGCTTCATTTCCTTTATTAAATGCCAGTCTACCATTGAGAGGTTAGACTCTGTCACCCTAGTTATTCTTTTGAGAATAACTGTTTCAGCTACTGTTCCACTGTACACCATAAGCTATCAGTCAATTGCCTGTTCAGCTGCCTTCATAGAAAGGAGCACTGTACCTTTTCTGGATTGCAAAGCCACTTCAGTGATGGTGCCATATTGTCCTGGCCTCAGAGGACACCTGTTGCCAAAGCTGCAACTACATGTATCTTGGCAAGGATCAGTAGTCCTTTGTTTTGTGTCCTGTTTTTTTTTTTTTTTCATTTTGGAGAGCATACTGTCAGCAGTTAATGTGAGGGCACTTTCTTGCCCAATGGCTAACCTTTACCACAATGAAAGTTAACTCCATATGCAGTTTCTTCAATGCCCATATCTTCTCTGAAGTAGATTGGTGCTGCCAGGAGCCAGAATGTCTGATAGTCATAAAAAAAGAAAAAATCTAATTAATTTAAAAATTAAAATGTTATTAAAACATTTTAAATGCCATATTCTATAAATCTCTGAAGAGTTTGAAGATGACCTGTCTATCTAAAATAAATCTGTGCTTGACCTTGAAAACATGCCTAATATGACTACAAGTTTGATTGTAATGTCTAACTACTAACTTGCATTTCTTTTTATCCTAATAGTTGGTAATAATAACATTCAAGGATTAGCAAATTGCATTACATTGTTAAATGAACTGTATAGGTACAATATCCTGAACAAGATTAGAAATATATGTATAGCATTTTCTAACAATATCAATCTCAATATATATAATTTGTATACAATATATGAAAATCTAATCCAATGTGAAGTATTTAAAACTAGTAGTTGTCACCGGGTGGTGGTGGTGGTGGTGGTACACGCCTTTAATCCCAGCACTTGGGAGGCAGAGGCAGGTGGATCTTTGTGAGTTCGAGGCCAGCCTGGTCTACAGAGCAAGATCCAGGAAAGGTGCAAAGCTACACAGAGAAACCCTGTCTCAAAAAAAAAAAAAACCCAAAAAACTAGTATTTGTCTTTTAAAAGTAGATTCAATAATCTACCTTTTTATCGATATCATATCTATATCCTCTCCTTTTTTTTCAGAGTAGATTCAATAATCTACCTCTTATCTATATCCTCTTTTTTCTTTTCTTTTCTTTTTTTTTTTGTTAAACAAGAACCTTAAATCTAATCTCCTTTGTTTAGCCCTTTTCCTGACCATTAAAAACAACAACTTGTAACCAACCCTCCTAAACAATGACAACTATCTCAAACCTGAAACCCATTGAAAGACCAAAAAACACCCACCCCACCCCACCTCTTAGGAACGTGGGTGTTGTGTTCTTAAAATTGCTTCCTGCTGTTTGTGGGCAAAGATATCTTTAGGGGGTCCTGAAAAGAAAATTTTGGGGTTAATTCTCAAGTTCTGGGAGAGGTAGCTATATCATTTGTTGTCCACTCTCTGCATAATGCCAAAGTGCAGGGCATATCTCAAGTCCTTGTTTGAGTAGTCTGTGAAGCTGGATTATTTTTAGCTAGCCATCTCAAAATTGTTCTGAGCAGTTTTGTAGTCCAAAGCTGATCTTTGGGTGATGTTTGTCATGTTAGTGGTATTATTATTGTCCACATGGAGTCATTGTTGTGGGGCCCCATCATCTTTCTGGAGACTTCAAATCCACTGTTAGGCCTGGTCATGATTCCCTGCAGAAAACTGATAGAGACTTGAACACAAAAACATGTATAGGTAGCTAAATGAAATCTTTTTTCTAGAATTAGTACTCTATATGACCATTAATATCATAACAAAAGTTATATATCTATATAATTCTTATAAATTTTGATATAAAATTCATGCCTTAAGAAAAGTTTAAAGAATCAAAATAGAACCAAAGAATTGAGATTAGTGGAAATAGAAGAGTCCCTTGATTTTTGCATTTTCTTCTGTCCCATATCAGAAGATGGCTCTTTCTTCTGACATGATACAGAGATTTTGCATTTCCCTTTTAACAACATGCTTGGGTTTAGAGAAGGATAGAGCCATTTTCCAACTCCAAAGCCAGCCTTAATTTTTAATTAAACTGGGACTACAAAAAGACCATTTATGTTATGTGTCTGTAGAGAAGAGCAGAAACAAACATTTAGGAAGATTTATGAAATTTTATATGTAATATACTGTAGAAGGAATCTTAAAAGTTCTTATTAATAAAATCAAACCTGAGACCTGATTAATAAACCTGAGGTTCTGATTAATAAAATCAAACCTGAGACCAGTTATTGGGGTGAACACTGAAAAATCAGAGAAGCAAAACAAGCCACAGCTTAGTCACCTTGCCAATTCCTCAGCTGAACTTGTTTCCTCAGACTGGAAGCCTCTGTGTCCTCATATCCAAATGGTTCTCAGCTGAACTGTGCTGCTCAAAAGCCTGAATGCTTAACCAGCCAAAGCTTAACCAGCCAAATGCTTCTAGTTTCTGGTTCTCACACCTTATATACCTTTCTGCTTTCTACCATCACTCCCTGGGATTAAAGGCTTGCTTTCTGGGATTAAAGGCATGAGTCACCATGCTTGGCTGTATCCTTGAACTGATGGATTTCTGCCTCTGAAATGCTAGGATTAAAGGTGTGAGTGCCTGTAGATGTAACTAACCGTCTTATTAAATAAGAAACACAGAGCCAATGTAAAGATAAAAGCCCAAGAGGTCAGAGCTAAGAGCCTTACCACCTGCCACCAGCCAGCTTCTTCCGCCAAGAGACCTCTCTGAAAAGGGAGCTACTTCCTGTGCGTTTGTCTTATAAAGAGTTCTTGTTCTTCCTTCTCATTGGTTGTAAACCCAACTATGTGACTGCCTCATCACTGCCTGTCTGTACAGACCTCCGGACACACATTGGAGCATGTGTCTCCAATGCCGCCTGTATCCTTGAACATACAGAGATCTACCTAGCTCTGCTTGCCGAGTACTGGGATTAAAGGTGTGCACCACCACCACCCTGGCTTTCCCTATGGCTTGCTAATAGCTCTGACCCCTAGGCAACTTTATTTATTAACATACAAATAAAATCACATTTCAGCATAAATAAAATACCACTGTATTTCCCCTTTTCTAATTTAATGAAAAGGAAAAAAAGGAAAGTTGTAACTAATATAAGAAAAACTATATACAAAAGTACAATAACTATATACAATATATACAAGTGATGAAAACCTAAACAATGTCTAGTCCATTTGTATTTGACAAATTCAGAGAAAATAATTCCATTGCTTATCCTATTTTGGTAAGTCCAAAATGTACCTAATTCACTTTCTATCCTAACTAATTTTCAACTATAACTAACTAATCTTCAGCTATAACTAATTAATCTTCAACTATAACTAACTAATCTTCAACTCCCTCAGAGACCCAAGAAGGAAATAATATTACCTAACAAAAATAAAAACAGGAAGTGCATGCAAGCAGCTTCTAAAAAAAATGTGAGTTGACAGAAACAGCCAGCTGCCTGGACAGTCACCTGATGTTTCTCCGCAGTGTTGGGGCATCATCTTCAGCCTATAGGCTTAGCGTATCTGACAGACTCATTTGTGAAGTAGGATGTACACAAGGTCAACAGTTCAACCTCACCTTGGGTGAGAGCAGTCCATGTACCAGAAACACCTGAATTCCACTAGTGTCCTGTCATAATTCAGGATTTTAAATTCTGGAAATTGTTGATGGTTTTTTAATCCAGCTGTCCATTCTTCTTGACCGTGTATGTGTGGCTTCATCTCAGCATTCCGTTCTTCTCCACATCCCTCTATTAAATGCCAGTCTGCTATTGAGAGGAGTGAGCTTAGTTACTCTTCAAGAATAACTGTTTCAGCTGCTGTTCCATTGCACATCAGAAGCCATCGGCCCACTGTCTGTTCAGCTGCCTTCGAAGGAAAGGGCACTGTACCTTTTCCAGATTGCAAAGGCCACTTCAGGGATGGTGCCATATTGTCCTGGCCTCAGAAGATGCCTTTTGATAAAGCCATAACCACACTTGTTTTGGCAAGAATCAGTAGTCCTTTGTTTCATGTCTGTCCATTTTGTCCTGTTGTCAGCAGTAGATTCGAGGATACTTTGTTGTCCAGTGGCTAACATTTGCCACAATGAAAGTTAACTCCATATGCAGTTTCTTCAATGCCCATATTCTCTCTGAAGTAGATTGGTACTGCCAGGAGCCAACATGTCTCATAGTCATAACAAAAAAGAAAAATTTTCTAAGTTATTAAAACATTTTAAATGCCATATTCTGTAGATCTCTGAAGGGTTTGAAGATGACCTGTCTATCTAAAATATATCTGCTCAATCTAGAAAACATACCTAACATGACTACAAGTTCTATTGTAATGTCTAAATACTAACTTTCATTTCTTTATATCCTAATAGTTGGTAATAATAACATTCAAGAATCAGCAATTTGTATTACATTGTTAAATGAATGGTATAAGTACAATTAGAAATATACATATAGCATTTCCTAACAATATCAATTTCAATATATATATAATTTGTATATAATATAAAACAATCCAATCCAATGTAAAGTATTTAAAACTAGTAACTGTCTTTTTCTTTTCTTTCTTTCTTTCTTTCTTTTTTTTTTAAACAAAAACCTTAAATCTAACCTCCTTTGCTTAGACCTTTTCCTAACCCTTGATAACAACTTGTAACCAACCCCTCTAAGCAATGAAAATTATCCCAGACCCAAAACCCATTAAAAGACCAAAAAACCACTCGTCCCACACCATCTCTTTGGGAATGTGGGCGTCGTATTCTTAAAATTGCTTCCTGCTGGGTATGGGCGAAGGTATCTTTATTCTGAAAAGAAAAATTTTAGGTTAATTGTCAAATTCTAGGAAAGGTAACTATATCCTTCATTATCCAGTCTGTGTATAATGCCAAAGTTCAGGATTTATCTCAAGTCCTTATTCAAGTAGTCTTTGAGACTGGATCATCTCAGTCAGCCCTCTCAAAATTGCTCTGAGCACTTTGTAGTTCAAAGCTGATCTGTAGATGATGTTTGTCAGCTTAGTGATGTTATTATTGTCCACGTGGAATTGTTGTTGTTGTGGGCCCCATCTTCTTCCTGGAGACTTCAGTCTTCAGTTGATGTTAGGCCTGGCCGTGATTTCCTGCAGAAAACTGATAAGAGACTCGAACACAAAGACATATATATGCAGCTAATTGGAGCCTTTTTTCTTTCTAGAATTAGTTAGTACTCTATATGACCATTCATATCTTAACAGAGTTTAAAATGTCTATCTATCTATCTATCTATCTATCTATCTATCTATCTATCTATCTATATATTAATCTTATAAATTTTGATATAAAATTCATACTTTAAGAACAGTTTAAAGAATCAGAATAGAGCCGGGCGTTGGTGGCGCACGCCTTTAATCCCAGCACTCGGGAGGCAGAGGCAGGCGGATCTCTGTGAGTTCGAGGCCAGCCTGGTCTCCCAAGCGAGTTCCAGGAAAAGGCGCAAAGCTACACAGAGAAACCCTGTCTCGAAAAAAAAAAAAAAAGAATCAGAATAGAATCAAAGAGTTGAGATTAGTAATAGAATAGTCCCTTAATTAATTTGGCTTTTTTATATTTTTTCTGTCCCATAGCAGAAGATGGCTCTTCTTCTGGCATGATACAGGGAGTTTGCATTTTCCTTTTAACAACATGCTTGAGTTTAAAGAAGGAGAGAGCCATTCTCCAACTCCAAAGTCAGCTTTAAATTTTAATTGAACTGGGACTATTAGAAGACCAATAGTGTTAGATCTTTAGAGAAGAGCAGAAACAAACATTTAGGAAGACTTATAAAATTTTTTAGATGATATACCAATAGGCCATTTTACTCTGTTTCCTGGGATAGATGGTTTGTCCCTTTTCTTCAGTTATCTCATTTGTCCAGTGTTCTTCAGATTCCTTAGGCTTCATTCTCCTAAAAGACAAAAACAAAAACCTTTCCCCAAGACTAATTTTGGGGATGTTCCTTTTTTGCAAGTTATTATCTGATTAAATGAAAAAGTGTGTGTTAATGGTATGTTAGTTTAAATGGGATGTTCATGCTGGTTGATGAACTACCACCTCCTCTAATTAAGAGGTTTCTTGTTCAAATCGAACCTTTATCAATTTTGATGGTACCCACAGCTTATCTTCTCCTGTAGAAACAAAAGCAAAACCTCGTCCCCAACATAACAAGTGCCACCATTTTCTAGCCTTTTTTATCTAGTGGCTGTTCTGTCTCTGACCCCAGATAAGTTTATTAGGGTGCATAATATTTTGGGGAACACAATACCACCACAATATACCAATAGGCCAATTGTAAGAAATTGTAAGAAGTTTGTGAAGGATTCTCTGGGGTCCTGTATAACTTTTGTGGATGATTCAATTTTTTTTCTGCTTCCTCAATTCTGTCCCAAGCATTCATGGTTGCCATGCAGCATAGAATTAAGGTTTGGCTATCATATAAACATCGTCTTTGTACATCAGCATATTAGTCTTCTCCAAGAAGCTGATCCTGGGAAATCTTCACACCTCTGGTTCTACATTGGTGTTCTATTGTTTTAGCCTCATCCTTAAACTGTGTCCTCCACTGTAATTGTGCTCCAGACTCCAGGACAGCTGTTACCAATTCTTTCCAGTCCTGAGGAATAATCCTATTACAAGTTGACCACGAGTTTAACATTTGCTTTACAAATGGAGAATGCATGCCATATGATACTATAGCTTCCTTAAATATCCTTAAAGCTAACATTTTCACTGGAGTCCAATTAGCTTGTACATGCCCTTGAGCAGGTAGTTCCTGTAAGGTTACTGGGTAGATTAAGTTTGGTTGTTTGAAAACAGGCTGTCTCTCTGTAACCATATAATTCAATCCTGAAATAATTTCACCTTTAAATTCTTGTGTCTGGGTCTGAATTTCTCTATAAGTCATTTTAACAGGTTTTTCTAAAGTCAATCCTGAGTTAGTTTCACCTTTGAATTTTTCTGTCTGGGTCTGAATATCTCTATGATTCACTTTAAAAGGTTTTTCTAAAGCTTTTATCTTGACACTTAAATTGACCAATGCTGTGGGATGTTCTGTATGACAAATATGTTAATAAATAAAGCACT